>OX940800.1:29833713-30092818 GCA_954870605.1 Acer campestre | reverse complement strand
CCCAAATAAGAAAAACCAGTTTTCCTGACCTTTTCATGTTTCTGAATATTCATACTGGGATTATATAGATGCATGGACAAATGTTTTATATGGTCAAAACCCAGGAAATTCCTTATCCTGGTTTGTTTATTTTGACAAAGATTTTCCACTTCAAATTCCTTTTTGGTTTCTTGAATGGTGGGATAAATATGGCCCAACTATTGATCTCCTTCCTCATCCTGTTAAGGAAGGATATGCTCAATGGATGACTTATCTTGACAAACCAATTGATTGGGATTTTATCCCTGACTTATTGCTCTTTTTCAAGCATTTTAATCTGACCTGGATTCTAATGCTAGATTATGCAATCAGAGACAAAATGGTAGGAAACGTCAATGTTCCTTATTTTGGACGACAGACAAAAGTTAAATGGTGGAGCGGAATGAATATCTCAGATCATGGCAAAAATAGGGTCAACAAATGGTTTTCAGACAACCCTACTCTTTGCAAATCAACTGACCAGTCTCAATTTTTAATGGCAAAATCCCAGAATCAAGCTAGAATTGCTGCTGCGAGCACCCCAGAAGAGCTAAGAAAAATAGCTCAGGAGATGGAAAAGACAATGACCAACATGTCTCAAAAAGATTCAGAATCAGACTATCAAGATGATGATGATGATGATTTTCTTGATGAGAGGAGCCTACTGATGCTCACAGCTATTTTGGTCATGATGCATCACCACAGCATTTATCACCACAGCAGAAGCTTTAACCTTGTTAGACTTACCAGACTTATCCTACATGAGCATGGAATTCATCATTAGATTCTATGACTTAAAAAAAAAAAAAAAAAAAAAGTGTCGGTGAAATATGACAAAATCCAACAGTTCCTTGACTGTCGGCAGAAGAAACCAGCCAACCCATCCAGACAGAATCTTTGCAGTAGAAAGCATCCCATCTTTCATCATTATCCAGACAAGAATCTTTTGTTTTTCTGCTTTGTAATCATGAGTCTTTACTATGGTTAGTGTTGTAACTGAGGTTAAATCCTTCCTATATAAAGGATTACTCAGGTGTTGTTGAGGGCAGGTTCAGTTCTCACGATTCTGATCCCTCTTTGTATTTCTTCTTCCCCATTGTAATCTTTCCTCTCCAAAACTTCCTCTCTTTGTAAAAATTCTGATATTCTAAATAAAGTTTGCGACTTATTTGATCTGTATATCTGTTTACTGTGCATCATTGCTGTCAGACTTATACTAATTTTGTAAGTTCGTTCTGGTCTCATCCAATTTATGTTTCTACTTTTGCTATATATTATTTTGTCTGTACTATCCTATTTGATCATTCTACGTTTTGGTATCAGAGCCTTGAAACTTGTTGAAGAAGAAGGTTTAATTTAGGTTTTGATTCTAGGTGCAAAAGTCAGCAGTCACCAGGATAGCCATCAGCCAGGAGGGCAACAGGCAGACCTACAGACACGCTGTGAGTAAAAACCTAGGTTCTAACTCTCTTTTAATTCTGTTCTTTAACATGTCTACAAGTAGTCCAGATCCGATGTAGAACCAGACAAAGAAGATAGTATAACAGGAAAGTCTATAGCAAAATATGAGACTAATTGGAGTGATAAAGACTTAAGTGCTTGGCAACTTCCCAATGTTGCAAAACATAGTATTTATAAGAGAAATGGTGTTTTAAATTTTAAAACCTTATTAGGACAAATTACTAAAGAAATAGATGTGGAATTCCAAGAGGACAATACTTTTTCGACTAACCTTTTTAACAAAAATAGTTTGAAGCATTATTACAAGCTAGGATATAATAATATGCATATAGGAAGTGTCCAAATTGGTATCAAACCCCTATCAAAAGTTGGTTTAAACAATTCTATGCTTGTATGTCTCCGTGATGGACGTATTACAGACTATAAATAATCCATAATTGGTTAGCAGAGTCAAGTCTTACTTATGGACCCATTTATTTTCAATGTTATCCAAACTTTCAAATAAGCCTTAAAGCTGATAAACATAAAGAAAAATGTCTAGTTGTTGATGTCCAAATCCACAACTATAAATTTGTTAAAGGATCCAGTCCCTATAAACTTATTTACAGAGTCCACTATCGTGTTTTATCATCTGGGCTTATTCCTAGTTATATACCTCCTAAAATCCCAGCAGGTCAGACCATCTGTTACAATGCTTCAGAAACTGTTGACATGATGGTCCCAATTCCTATCCCATGGATAAGATTAAATTTCCTGATACCTGGACAAAAGAAAGAGTTGACCGACCCATATTCAGACCACCTATGAGAGATCTAAATGATTGTGTTGCTGACCATGAGGGAAACCTAAGGATATCTTTCAGACCATTAGAAAGAAGCCTATCCAGTAGAGAACCAGCAAATATTAGTAATGAACTACAATCAGCCAGAAGATCTTTATCCGATTGATCCAAACTTAGAATAGCTGAACAAATACCTGATTATAGACCTCAGTATCGACCAACTCATAGTGAATCATCTTCACAATCAGACCTTATCCATAGAAGAAGAAGGCCCACCATTCCACCTATAATAGAAACTAGGAATACACCACCAGTTATTCCTATAACTGAACCACCTACCCATATAACAAGTGTCTATAAAACACCAGAACAAGTAGCCCAACCAATTCATGTTTATGATAATGAAGGACCATCATCTCCAACCCCTTCTCAAATCCTCACAGAAATTCATGACCCCGAACCTAGAATAAGATCTATAGATGTTCTCAATAACCCCAAAGAGATAGACAAAACCTATTTATCCCAAGAATATTACTACCCAGAAAATACTGTTATGAGGGAAAAATATGAGAAAAATTACTCAAGTCATAAAAGGAAACAATTTCATTCTAGATGGATGAGATGTATTGAAACCTTAGAAACAGAGATACCATTTTTCCAATGGTACACCAATAGGCATAACTTAGAAGAACAATGTCTTGTTCTAGACCAACAAAATTTCAAAACTTATAATCTAGTAAAGGAGATGAAACGAGAATACATCCCCCACCCAGAAAAAGTACTATTGAGATAGACAATGAAACACCAGGAAACACTAGTAAAACCTTACAATGTGTCCCTTTTATCATATTTGATGAAGAATTACCTCAGGGGGTTGCTGCTTCCTCCCACCAGATTGGTGTTGTAATAAAACAAAACAATTTTTCCAATGAATACCTCATAACCATAGGGGAACAGCTAGACAGGATAGAAAACAACCAATCTCAAACACCTATTATCTCAACCTCCAATATTCCCCCTAGAGATTATAAAATGAAATCCAAAATTGCTGAGTATGAACCAGGAACAATCCTATTCCCAGACACCACTGGAATAGAAAAATGTTTTGACAGTTTTACTACCGATTTAGAACTTGTCAAAATGTTACAAGAAAGATTAGACAAGCTTCCCAAACCAGAAATTCGAACTTTAGACGGCCATATCTCCTCAGCCCCAGATTCTGACATTGATGTTTCAGACTTAGATAATATGATTCAAAAATTGACAACCTCTAGGATAGATAGTCATGTTTATAATAAATATAACAATGACACTAAACCTTACTACCCCAGACCTACACCTCCAGATCTCCAATATGAAGAGTCTGTGCCATATAGAGCTTATACGGGTAATGCTTGTTATCAATTTAATATTGATGGTTTGTCTGAATATCAAGTTATGACTGTTATTAGACAAATGTATACTATAAGATATATTTATATTAAAAAACAAAATATGACCCATAGTGATGCTGTTAATTAACTAGCAGCTGGCTTTGAAGGACAACTCTTAGGATGGTGGACTTATACCCTGTCACCCACTGCCAGAGCAGATATTATTACCCATACTAAAGAAGTTGCCACCTCTACCCCGTTGTTCAGAGCAACAACTGATGCTCCTGAAACCTCAACCACACCACCAGCCACGTCTTACACCACTAGAACCTCTCAACCTGATGGTATAGATGTTTTATGTCATACCATTATTTTACATTTCATTGGAAACCCTAACAGGTTCCAAGACAAGAAATATTCAAAATTACAAAATCTTAAATGTAAAAAACTCAGCGATTTTAAGTGGTATAAAGATATTTTCCTAACAAGAGTTCTTCAAAGAACTGACAATGCCAATTCCTATTGGAAGGAGAAGTTCATATCTGGACTACCTTCTTTATTTGCTGATAAAGTTAGAGATAAAATGAGGGAACAGATGGCTAGCCCAGACTGGTCCCAAATAGACCTCAATACTTGGACTTATGGAGAAATCATAACAACAATTAATATTGTTGCTATGCAATTATGTACAGACATTAGATTAAAAAGTCAACTTAAAAAGCAAAAGCTTACTACTAGAAAAGAACTTGGTTCTTGGTGTGAGCAGTTTGGTTTTGAAAAACTTCCTATCCATAATAAGAAAAGACCCCATGACAAGAAAATAAAACCATATAAGAAACAAAAACCCCAAGCTAGAACTCACAGAAGATCCAAACCTTTTAAAAATTTTAGAAAACATAACAAAAACAATAAAGCCTGTTATAAGTGTGGAAAAGAAGGTCATTTTGCCAAAACTTGCCCTGAATTAAGAAAACTAAGAAATAAAATACGAACCCTAGACATTAGTGAAGAAAACAAAGAAAGACTTATTCAAACCCTATATGAAACAGATACAGAAACTAGCAGTAGAGAAATAGAGTCTGAATCTGATAATCAAGTCTTAGTCCAAGAAGATTTAGATTCAGAATCTTTGACAAACAGTGATGATGAATCACAAATTTGTGGAAAACAAGCTTGTACTTGTAAGGAGATCAATGTTTTAGATCAATCTGATTATTCCTTAATAATTGGAATGATTGATAGCATTGAAGATCCTATTCTTAAAGCCAATTTTATTAGACAAGTACAACAAAAAATTACTAAAACTTCTACCCATCCCAGTAAACCAGTAGAAGAAAATAAGCCGGTTACTTCTTCCATTGCTCCTGATTTTGACCAAAATGTTTTACGAAAATTCCATGATAACCAAAAGAAGATTACCATTCCAGACCTTCAAAAAGAAATCCAAACCATTAAAAAAGAAATAAAAGACTTAAAAATATTCACGCAAAAACTACAACAAAGCTTAGAAGATTCCACAAGAGTCAATTGCAAGCCAAAATCTAAACAACCAAGCTTTAAGAGCTCTAGTGACTCAGATTCTGATGATATCAGCAAATCTAATATCAGCAAATCTGGACCTGAACAGACTTTGACCAATATTCTTTGCAAAAATGAAATTCAACATTATATATATATTATATATTAATATATTAAATCATATATATCCATAATATATCATGTTATTATACATTCATAATTAGGGGTATTTTGGTCAAAATACAGTTAACTTCATTTCATTCCGTTGTTAACCAAACAAAATAATACTGATTCATAGACTAATTCTAAAGTTCCAACTAAACAAAAAACTTAGGTGGCGTCCTGCAGCACGTTTTCAGCCTGTTTTTGTTTTTATTTTCCAAAAACGATTTCGAATTCGCGTCCTGTAAACCGTTTTTCATTTTATTTTCGAAATACAAAAACAAAATGAAAAACAAAAGCAGTGTTAAAAGTGGAAGTTTTGAAAAACAAAAAAAAGTTGTTTTTGTTTTTGTTTTTGTTTTTGTTTTTGTTTTTCATTAAAGTGGGTCCCATATTATTAATTAAATGGGTCCCATGTCATTTTAAATTTTTTTTTTTCTTTTCTCTCACCCACCACCCACGACCTCATCTTCTTCTTCCTCAACTCATCTTCTTCTTCTTTCTTTCTTCTTCTTCCTTTCTTCATCCATGGCTCCCGCCACCCATCTTCTTCTTCTTTCTTTCTTCTTCTTCCTTTCTTCTTCTCCTTCTCCCCGCCGTCACCTTCTTCTTCTCCCCACCGTCATCTTCTTCTTCTTCCTCCTCCCTTCTTCTTCTTCCTCCTCCGATCGCCGCCGATCTCTGCCGATCTGGTCTTCTTCTTCTTCCTCTTCCTCTTCCCCTTCAACTGTTAAAATTTCTTAAACCCTAAATTAAATTAAAAAATGTTTTTTTTGTTAATTATTTAATCATTTATTTATAATTGTTATAATATTAAAAAAAAAATTAAAAATTGATATTTCAATTTTCGAAAGTTTTGGTTATCCTACCGGACGCGTTTTTTCCGTTTTTATTTTCAAAATACGGATTCCAGCAAATGCTACCAGACACGTATTCGGCATTCAAAAACAAAACCAAAACCAAAAACATTGTTTTCATTTTCATTTTTATTTTCGAAAAACAAAAACAAAAAACGGCTTACAGGACGGGCCCTTAGCCTTCCTATCCTTTTCATTCACATTCTCATTCTCATTCTCATCCCGATTACCATTCCAACATATAACCAAACATGACCATAGAGTATTAACCAATAACTCGACTATATATGTTTTAAAAAATATAATTTTATTAAAAGTTTTAATAAATATTTTTTAATATATGTCTATCGTAGAAATTAGAATTTTGATTAGTTGAATAAATTTAAATTTATATATATTTGTAACAACTCATATAGGTTATATATAAATATTGTTCAATTGTTAACACATCAAGTGTTGTAGTCAAGTGGTAAAGACTTACATCATTGGCTTGGGGGTCTCAGGTTCAATTCTCACTAATGACAATTAATTGTCATTATTTTCAGAAGTGGCCGGGCTGTGGGTGGTGGTCAACGGTCGGTGCCGGAGGTGGACGGTGGTGGGTGGTGGTCAACGGCGGCGGACAACAGGTGATGGTCGACGGTCAGCGCGTGTGGTGGTCGGCTGACGGTGGGCGGTGGACGGTGGTGGTCAGCCGACGGTGATGGTCCGGTGGCGGGTGGCAGACGACGCCGGCTGCAGGGGTCGGTTGGTGGCAGCGACGGCGATGGCCTGCCGGCGGTGGGAGGTGAGCTGGCGGGAGCAGGTATATAAATATAAATATAATTTAATTAAATATTAATAGTTTTTATTTAAATATTAATTAAATATTATAAGAATTTCTTGACAGTTAATAACTGTCATAAAAAAAAAAAGGAAAACCTGTCAAGACCTTTCTTGACACGTCATAAAAACCATTGTTGACAGTTTTTAACTGTCAACGAACATGGTATTTTCTTGTAGTGCTATTTAATACAATAAAACACTGCACTTAATTTTAATACACTAAAATGAAAGAAAATTTAGCAACTACCAACAAGGAATCATGGCAATGATAGACCGCCCTTCTTGTTACAATTCCGAAAAAAAACAAAAATTACATTGAAATTCTAGGACCAAAATCGAGCAACAACAATTCATATAAAAATAATAACATATATAAATCCATACATTCCAATGTAATTATATATGATAATACCTAGAGTGCCTTTCTAAACACGCATAATCACAATAAAAAGAAATAGATTCACGTATATATACATTAATTAATTAAAGGGAACAACTAAGGCTCTGATACCAATTGTAGGGAAAAATACATGCGGCGGAAGCGAAAAAATAATTTAGTATAGTTTAAAATTTTTCCTTAATTTGAACCTTAACCCCCTAATTAATTAACATATATAATTAAAAGTATCATACCTTTGTCGCGTGATCCGATTGACGTTGAGTCGATGGTAATACGCAAGATCTTCCAATCCAATCACGAGTATGAATCACCTTGGAGAGTGATCTTCCTTTTCTTTGAATTATGTACCTGAGGATAGATAACAAAAGCTTTTTCTTTTTCGTTAATCACAATAAGTTCCAAGAGATTACAAATAATGTTCCGGTCACTTTTGAATTTACAATCGTTAGATCGAAACTTGCGTGAAACTTATTCGAAATTGTGTATAAAACCTTTTGATGTAAAAGTTACTAGTGCACTATCGAAATAAGAACAATATCTTCTCACTTTTCCTCTTGGCCAAAATTATCACACTATTGTCTAGAGTTGGATTTTTATTTTCAAGTACAAGAAATTAATTCTCTAGCAAGCCTTAGGGGTTGGCCGAAAATATATAAGCATATATATATATATAGGGTGGCCGAAAATCACATTCCTTTTACTCTAGGGTTGGCCGAATTCCTTGATAGGAAATTAGGGTTATGGCTGAATTCCTCACTTCAAGAGTATTTGTGCTTCACCAAAATTCCTATCAACCTTAGAATCCTAACTCTAATCCAACTCTTTAGTGTTTAATCTTATTATGACTTTATAAAAGACTTCTTTATTTGACTAGATAAATAAATCCCTTATTTATCTACTAACCAAATAAAGTCTTTTATATTTAATATACTACTACCAATAGTATAACACTAAGAAACATATTTCCTAGTCAGAAAAAGATTTTGATTCTTAATTAAATAATTAATCAATCAATTAATTAATTTTCATTTAATCAAATAATAAAATAAAATAATATATTAGGTTATTATTTAAGCCTTGCTGCCACCATACACAAAGATAGGCCCATATATTATTATTCATTTTATTAAATCCATTGGACCTTTAATTAAAAGGCCCACATGTGAACCAGGCCTATTCTTACTAAAAGAAACAAGTCCACGTGCCTTAATACAATTCTAGATAGACCATTAATTAGTCCGATAGAATATATCAAGTGATCCATGCAAGTCCGTGTGGATTGAGGATCTTGACGGGCTTATCTAAATTAAAGCTTCAATAGACATAACCCAATCTCAATCAACAAACGATTCACTTAGGTTTAATCTATTAATTTTAGTTCATTCCACTAAAGAACTAAAATTGCACTCTTAAATAAAGATAGAATAAGTAAATGATTCTCATTCATACCCTAGACAATCTTATAGGAGATAGTGAATCGTCGTGAAGAATATTAGTAATCGCCAAGAGCTCATAGACCGCCTATAGCTCTCCAAGTTACCATATTTACTCATATAACCACACTTTGAACTTGGATATGTATTATGACTTGTCCAGAAGTCATCTTTCAGTACTCACTATTGAAAAATTAACGTTAAGATTTAATATCGAATACCTCAAAACATCCATATGATGATATTCTACTCATTTAATAAATGGAGCCACGATGTCCATGTCTATAAATGAAGTCCTCTATCGATTAACAAATGAATACCACCAAACTATCGAGGATAGACTATGCTATATAATCATACTCATTGATAGCCCAAATGATAACACTTGTAACCATAAGTCCATCATTTATCTCAGTATTAAGATAGACTCTCCAATTGTCATGATAATGAAAAAACTTTTATCTACTGACGGCTCTAGATAAAGTATTTCATGTGATCCTGTTTAATGCACCCAGTGCACTAGATTCTTTTACTCGTAGACCCTTCAATGATTTTAGACTCATCATAACACATTTTATCCCACTCAAATGCTAGCAAAACAATTCTACAACTTTAACAAGATAAAGGTGCCCAACCTTTAACTTAAGTTGAGAACATTATTCAAGACTGACTAAAGAATTGTGTCTACCTCATACATATCTAGATGTACGAACAATTCTTCGTTTCTCATAGTCTTTTGATCTTATGATTATTTACTTCGACAATTATAATTATAAATGCTATAAGATTTTGTTAAAACATAAATCACTTTATTAATATGATAAGATTTTCAAATACAATATTACACTCTTACTATTAAGCATAATCCTAACATCAACTATGTCCACCTTCAAAGAGTCATCCACCTTAGCCTTTAGTTGAAGGTTTTCCTTCTTCAACAAGACTTCACTTTCCTTGGATCTTACTACCTCATCACTCAAGTGAGTCACCTTGGTTGAAAGCTCAAGATTTTTGTTAACAGGAAAATGTTAACGGGGCCAAATTCCTATTAACACAATACAAGTACACAAAAATATTGAAATAACATTGTTTTATTGATAAACGATATACTATTTGAGCGATACAATGACATAATATAAACGATGACTTCTAAGGAGTTTTGGTATGAAGTTTTCAGAAAAAATTGGCGACGGCGATCTCGACTCGTAGGGTTTACGATTTAAGCTTTTCGGTCCCTTTTCTATCAAGAGTCATGTTCTCTATATAGGTCCCATTTCTTGATGTGCACTCCCCTAAATTCGGTCTAGTGGTTTAGCAATTTATGGGATATTCTGTGGCGATAGACGAGAGGATCGTGGGATTTACCCTTGGAATCAAGTGATCCCTTTTTTATCGAAACTGAAAGAGTTGACTTTATTGAGTGGCGAGAAAAATGCATTCTCTTTGCTAATTAAATGTTGGCGTATACTGTCTCTCTTTGTAGCTTGATCTTGGTGTACTTGGTCTTACCTTGATGGTCTATTACTCTGATGCTTTTATTGCGTGGTAGGCTGATTCTAGGAGGGATTAGGGTTCCTACGTATCTCGCCTCCTACTGGACGACGGTATCAGTATGTCGGGGCATCTGAATACCAGGTTAATGTAGTAACGAGGTACTAGGGCTTTGTAGTAACGGGGTACTGGGATGTTTTTATGTGATGTCTTTCTACTTCGAATCTGGATGGAAAATTCTTCTTTGGACCCCTGCCATTTTTGGCTGTTAATAGAAGTCCCCCCTGACTTGAACACTAGTATCGAGTTGGGCTTGGAGTTAGGATATTTAGACACTTGAAGGATTTTTATCCATCCGCCTGGCTAGCTTCCATCATCTAGGAGGAAATCTTCCTTGAGCACACTCTAATTAAATGAGCCATACACGTGTTGGACTCGGAATGGTGCATTTGTTTAAATGGGCTATTTTTTGGAGCGATTTTCTCGAAACCGCCTGTTGCACGTCTCCGGTCATTAATCACTGTTTCCTTTTATGCTCCGGCAACCGTCCACTTCTTTCTATATATAGCTCTCCCATCTCTTTTGTTTACTTACACTGATTCAAATTCAAAAGAAAACCCTAACTCTCCCTTTCTAAGTCTTCCTTCTTCCTAGAATTTCTGGAAATTTTCTTCTTCTTCTTTAATAAATTTTGCGATGGCCAGCCCACTTGCTCCTACTGATAGCCTCGATGAGCTTTTCAAATAGGGACGGGACGGGATGATTTGATCAAGAGTTCCCAGTCGACCAAGGGAAAGAGAAGACGTGGGGAAGATGACGTTGTGGAGAGTAGAATCCCAGCCCAGCGCTGTCATTATAGTAGGAATATTGCTATCGGGTTGGGCTTTAAGAATAAACCCGAAGACCCGGTTCAAATCGTTGATGGAGAGGATGACAAGGATGTGGAAGATAAGGAGGATGGTGCTCCGGCTGTTGATCTCACAGGAGTGCTTAGTGGTCATCTTTCCTCTTTCCATGACAGTAGAAGGACTCCGTTTGTACTATCGAAACCCTAGCTCATCTGAAAAGATAGTACCAGATTCCTGACGCCATCATTCTCTCTCTCCCACATCGGGGTTATGACATGTATACCCCTCCTCTAGGTCTCCTTTTTATTCATGTAGCTGCATTTGAGTGCGGAGTCAGGCTACCTCTTCATCCCACCCTTCGTAGGGCGTTTATTGCTCTAAAGCTTACCCCCTTACAAATCTCACTAGGGTTCTGGATGCACTTGACGGGGTTCTTAGTGCTCTGGAAAGAGCAGTGCGAGAAGGATAACGTGGTGAGAGAACCGGGTTTCGACGAGCTCTGGTACATCTTCTAGGTGGCAAACTTGGCGCTGGGTCTCAGAGGTAAGTTTTATTTGAGGGCATCTAACTTACTTGGGGCAAACACAAAGTATAACCAGCCTTGGAAGGATGAATAGATCGTGGTAGAAGGAGACTGGGGCCACTCAGTGTATATCGGAGGAGCTGAGTATCCGGTCCCTACCCAGTTCACCAAGAGGGACAAGTGGAATAAAGGGAAAATCTCAATAGAGTCCAAGGGCATCCTTAAGAGGATCCAGGAGTGATCCTACATAAAGATGAAGTACCTCTCCAACGACACCTACGAAGGTGCTAGGTTAGACCGATATCTCAGAATCTCCATCGTTTATCCGGGTATGTGGCTTTCTCCTCCTTGTTCTTTCTTCTCTTATTGACCTTTTTTACTTGGTGCAAACTCGTCTTCTGACAGTTTCTACCAGTCCTCTCCTACCTTATTCTTCTACTTCTTCAGGATTAGAATCCCTAGACCCCCTTCCATCCAATTCTCATGTTCCTTCCCCTACTTCTGGTGTTGATGTTGGTGTCGTGTCCGGGTCCAAATTGCCTTCATCGACATCCAAGACTAGGATACTGTGAATCCAAATATTGGGTGCCTCCTGCATAGGAGATCTTGAATTTTAAACTGATATGGGTAACCTGCTAAGATTACTTCATGATTTATAAGGTGAATCAGGTACTAAGTAACCCTACATAAGGAATCATTTCCCTTAATGCAAACTAATCCTGGTAGGCATCTGGTAACCGCCAAAATTGGCAAAGGACCAAAGAAGAATTTTCCACCTCGATATGAGATGGACATGGGAATCCGGATACCATCCGACTACCTCAAGAAGGGAGGGATCCCTATTGATCCGAATACATACCCCCTCAAGAGGGATCCTGATTGATCCGAATACATACCCCTTCCAAAGGGATCTAGCCCAGCAATTCCTTAGCCTCTCGTGGACCCCGTAGCATCCCAACGTGAAGTTCCACCCAGTATCCCGATGCGGAGCTCCACCAAGCGTCCCGATTCACAGTTCATCCCGCAGTATCCCACTACGAAGTTCCACCTAGTATCCCGATGCGGAGTACCATCAAGCGTCCCACTGCTATACCATCCAAATATCTTGCTATTTCATCAGCTAGATATCCCGCTGCAACCTCGGTTGGTGTACTCAGGAACTCATAACACCTTCTAGAATCAACTCGCTAGGTACCTGATAAAGAAAATACCAAAGAACAAAGACGACCAAGATAAAAACTCCATAGAGAAATACTGAAACACTGCCATTTAGCCAAAACAGGAGGAGTAGATTTCTTCCCGCCAACTAAGAGTTCTATTTTAACAAGTCAACTCTATTAGAATCCTTCTAGGAAGGAAAGACTTGATTCTGACGATAAAAACTTTGAGATTATCTCCTAAGAGGAAGGAAGTCCTACAATGGCCAAACCCTAGACCGAAACTATAGGAGTGCATAGCAAGCAACGGGACCTATATAAACAACATGATACACACCAGAAAAGGGGATAAAAAATTCAACTCCTAAAAACCCCACGTTCAGTTCTACTTATCAATACGTACGAGTTCGCCACCACCATCTCCATCGCCTACTGAAGCTCCACACTCCACCATTAGCCTAGAAAAACACAACTCTTGTACTTATAATATAAAGTGACAATCAATAAAGATTCTGTTTGTTTACCATATTTTTTATTCAAACCACATTTATTTTGTTAAGAACATCATTGGTATCGAACTACGTGATACCCCTCCGACTGGGATCAATCTCGATCTTGGTCCCTTGAAGTTGTTATTTGGAAATTCACCCTAGTGATGGTTTTCCGGTAACATTTTTGGCACCGTCTATGGGAAACCTATTTTCCAACTAATCTCAAAACAACCTAGTTTTATTCAGAGATCTTCGGGATGAGACTTCAATCCTCCCAGGTTCATCCCGATCCATCAGGACCCCAATCATTCGCTTCCACTGAAAAGGCTGGATAAGGGGTCCAGGAATGAGAATCTTGTACCAGTGCCTCCTCCAAATGCTAGCCCTTTGCCTCAAGACCTTGCTCGGTAAGAAGTCAATCGGATGTCCTAGAACAACAAGCTGCAGCATACGTAGAAGCCATCCTGCTTCGGATGATAGCCTAGGGAATCCCCTTTGAAGCAGCCGGGATCCCAGTGTTTGACCGACTATGGCCACCTCTCCCAGCCCGACAGGTGGATCTTAGTCCTAGACTAGTGAAGTCTGTAATTGAGATTCCCCCTAGGAGAGTCCAATCTCCACCACAACCAAAGGCGAAGGAGAGGAATCTGCATCCCGATTTAGAAGGAAGCACCAGATCCAGAAAGAGCCCCAAAGGAAGACATCAGAGAGCTAAGCGGAAGGAAATGGTCATTGATTCAGAAACTTCGGATGAAGAAGGCTCAGTAGCCAGATCCGAGAATAAGAAATCCCAGCGCCTGGAAGATCAGATGGCCAAGATGGCAAAGGAGCTAGAGGAATTGAAGAAGGGAAAGCACCAAGGAATCTAGAAGAACCCACTGGGTGAGATGAATGCACATTTATCCAAGAGATTCAGGGAGGCGGAGTTACCTCCCAAATTCAGGATGCCCTTTAAGAAGTATTTCGAGACAAAGGACCCCGTCAGCCACCTGGAAAGCTTTGTCCACCAGATGGAGGTCCAAAACGTGACCTGGTCAGCCATGTGCAGGATGTTTCCTTCAACCCTGACCGACTGTACCAAGACATGGTTCAGAAAGTTACCACCAGGTAGTGTTGATTCCTTTTCAAAGTATATCGTAGCTTTTTGTGCGCAGTTTCAGGGGATCAAGCCTCATCTCAAGGACCCTATCTTGCTTCAATATGTGGTCCAAAAGTGGGGTGAAACTCTGAGATCTTATGTGGAAAAATTCCACAAATAAGTCATCCAGAAGAGAGTATTCGACGAGAAGGAAACCTTAGCCAATTTTCGAAGAAACCTGTGGGATGGCAAACTATTTCGCTCTTTTGCTAAGCATCCTCCAGAGACTTACTAGAAGGCCTACAAACGGACTCTGGAACAAGTAGACATAGAAGAACAGCTTCAGATTAAGATCGAGCACGATGAAGCCCAATTAGCATCACGTCAAAAAAAAAAAGCTCTGAAGCCCGCACCAGTCAAGAAATTCCAGAATCAGCCCCCGAACTGGTCTACCTACTGGTCGCCACTTATTCCCTTATACCAAGAAAGATATCCGACTAGGAGGTCAAACCCGAGAATCAAGCATAAAGAGACAAGAATGAGGGCCAAAATCATACCAATTTTGGCTTGATCAAGTCATCGCTATGGCATCATTATTTTAATCTCTTCATTTTGGTTTCGCATATCAATCAATGGATAGTAGATCCTCACTAGGATGAGTTAGAACTTTATTGAAAATCTTTGAAATGGCTTGATGCATGTCTTTGGGGTTGATTTGTGATTGTTTTGCTCGAGAACTAGCAAAAGATAGGTTTAAGGGTATTTGATCGAACCAAAATTGGTATGATTTTGGCTCTCATTTCCATCTCTTAATGCTTGATTCTTGGGCATTTCCCTATGTTTTAACAACGTCAATCAAGTGTTTCAGGTTTATTTGAGCCAAAAGGGCATTTGTGTAGAAGAGATGGATTTGGTACAAAATGTGCAATAAAAGTGTGGGAAACATGGCATTATCGCCTTTGATGGTGTCGCCTTGAGCACATGGCAATAGAAGGTGTGAAGCAATAAAGACTCAAGTCAAAGAGTTGTCATGGTACTGTTGCTATGGAGACCAAAACGTGACAGAGAGATTAAATCTTGAAAATCAATTGGGTATGGTGTCGCAGTGGAGTTTCGCTCTTGAGCCAAACTGCAACAAAGAAGATGAAACCAAAGAAATCAATCAGGTCTTGTGTCGTCATGTGACCAAACAACGATCACTCTCAGAATATCAGATCTCTTTGTCACCTTTCCAATGACGATGTCGTCACAACCGTGAAAATGATGAAAATGATCGTGACAATCAAATCGAAGAATGTGTAACCATCTGCCGCGGTGGTGTCGCTATAATGACAACGCACCACGACACCTGCCACATCAGCATATCTGGAAGTTAACAGTACAAATCTAAGAGCCACTATAAGTATTCTTCTTCTCCAAGTTGAAAAGGGGTTCAAAGCACAAAATATACAGAGATTTAGACCTAGCATTCTCCTCCATACTTCACACATTCAACTTCCTCCATTTCCAATCGTGTACTACCTTTTCCATCCAAAAACTTAACACCAAATCTTGATTACTTCACCCAACCATTCCTCTGTTTCCATTCTCTACATCCCAATACCTTTGTCACTTACCACTAGACATCCACCCATCTAGACACATCCTCATCTACCACTCTTTGTACTAGGAGCATCTGAGGAAAGGAAAGAGCAAGCATTAAAGAAGAATGCCCAAGGGTGATTTCCTTATCTATTACTTTCTTTCTTATTGATTTTAACTATGTGTAACTAAACCCCTAATCTATGGGATAGATGTGAGAAACATTTTTGTTGGGATTTATGCCCTAAAACTTGTAATTTGTAAATGTTATAAATTCAATAATAAAAGAAGTAGTTATTTCATTCAAATATATTAATTCATATGCTTATATTATATATGCTAACATCCAAGATTGCTAGATGTAATCTCAAACTGAGTATATGAATGTCATATACAGAGGAATTCAGTTTAAGACACGTAATCTAAATAGTCCGTAGAAAGCTAATAAAGTTGGGTACTGATGAGCCATCGAGTGCTCACAAAAACGATGTATTTAATTTGATCTTTTGAAAACCCTTTTTAAGCCACTTAAAATCCTTTAAGGTGTAAATTTATAGAAAGTGGTAAGCAAGTTCGTTCCATAGGGATATGGAGTGTTATGTTAGATAGATTGACTAATCTTTAAACAAAATAAAATAAATCATAGAATGTGATAGATGTGTGGTTTCATAAACCACCAAAGTTAACTACTAAAATGAACATGCAAAAGTGATATGAAAAATAGAAGACTCAACAACCTTGATCCGATAAATGATGTAAACAATTAATATAGATGCTAGGGAATAGATTGATTATCAAATGGGTGTGGGTAATGCTTTTTAAGCCACTTTAATGGACCAATCTCTCTATGTTAACCAATTGAGGTTTAGATTAGTGGGGTTGATATACCTACCACTAATCAATCCTATTTATTGGGTTCTTAATCACACAAGGGTGTCAATCCAAGGATGATTGCATAACATATTACTCTAAACAAGATTGCAATTAACAAGTGGATAAACAAGTCAATCACATAGTGAATAGAATCTAATGAATAAATAAATAAATAAAACACATATAGAGATTCATTACAAAGCTAAAGCAAATACCCACAACCAAATGTTCCTCAAATCTATCCCCTAGATTAGGGGTTTAGTTACACATAGTAGAAATAAAATAGAAAGCAAGTAATAGATGAGGAAATCACCCTTGGGCCTCTTTCTTTAATGTTTGATCCTTCATTTCCTTTTATGCTCCTAATGCAAAGAGTGGGAGAAGAGGATGTGTCTAGATGTGTGGGTGTCTAATGGTGAGTGACAAAGGTATTTGGGTGTAGAGAATGGTAAGAGAGGAATGATTTAGGGAAGTAGTCAAGGTTTGGTGTTGATGTTTGGATGGAAAAAGGTGAGTTCAAGTAGAGAAATGGAGGAGGTTGAAAGATGAACAATGGAGGAGAAAATCTAGATCTAATCTCAATAAATTCGTGCTCTAAATTGTGCTAGGATGCTCTCTGAAGATGAAGAGCCAAAGTATTTATATTGGCACTTGGACATGTACTGATAACTGCTTGATTCACTGATGTGGCGAGAATGTCGCCATTTTGTCGCCATGGCAACCTTGGGGCGCAAAACGGTTACGCCTTCTGAGATGCAGATGTCGCCATGAAAGTCATCTTTTTCACCCTAGAGCAAGTGGCGACCCTGTGTATTTTCCAATGAGGTCTCCATTTGTCACTTAAGGTCGCCCCTAGAGCAAATGGCGACCATAAGTCAGATATGTGGTGTCACCATTTGCAAGTGTATGTCGCCATAGCGACCTACAAATGGTGATCCACCTGATGCTTTGCAATTTCCTCTGTCACCATGGAGACCATGTGGCGACCTTGAGGGTGAACTTCTGATGCTTTGAATAATTCCTCTGTCGCTATGGCGACCATAGGGCAACCTCCTCTTGCTCAAATAGCGAGAATGCCCTGTTTCACCTATTTGTTTGTCCACCAAAGTCCTAATCTTCTTCAAAAATGCTCTTGAAACCTAAGAAAACCTGAAACACTCGATTTTACAATATTAAACACGAGGAAATGCCCGAGAATCAAGCATAAAGAGACAGGAATGATGGCCAAAATCATACCAATTTTGGCTTGATCAAGTATTTTATTTGTGATTAATCTATAGTTGTGGTCCATTCCATATTGTACGGTGGTCTTATCCTAAACTACTCATATGGTGTTATGAGAATGAAGGCACCTTATATGATGTGATCATATAGGACTGGGCAACGATCTATATGAATCTGTCACTAAGATCCGTTAGTTGAAAAAATTCATATATATCGACTAATGATGGCTATATATGGGTGATCTAAATCCTGAGTGTTTTACTGACTCCTTCAGGTTAGATCGCGGTTTTTGATTTACCATAGGTGAGATCAGAATAGCATTCTCAATCAATATCTCCATATCATGGAATCATGGTTTGGCTTGTGGCTAGGAAGGTATGCACACAATAGTGGAATCCATTCCTTCTTGGGAAAAGTCGATAAGTAGTTCCCTTATGGGTTGATTTGGGGCTAGAACGATTAAGAGCGCTCTCTTTCTTCCATAAAGGAATGAAGGATATAATCATTCAAGAGAATCAATGGTACTTAAAGGAAAAGATATAATTAGAGAGGTATAATGGACTTTATGACCTAGCTCTAATTATGAACTACTTGTAGAGGATCATACCATATGTAATAGCTATATCAATGGACACTGATAAATTGGTTGTGTTAAAAATCTACAGTTATGAGAGTACAACCTTGGGTTTTTAATGGAATAACTTCAAGGTGAATAATTGTGAAATATTAATTAAAGAGTTTAATTAATTTTTTAATTTTTTCTAAGTATTATTGGAGCTCAAAACCGTGGGTCTATTAGGTCCCCTTGCTAGCCATATACGATTGATAGTAACAAAACTCACGAAGAATTGGATGGCCCAATTAATTGTGTTACGAAAGTAACTTAAATATATATATTTTGGGAATTAATTAAATGATGTGATTATTTAATTAATGTATTATTTAATTGTTGAATTAAATATTATTAAATAATATGATTATTTAATTGACATATTAATAATTAAGAATTATTAATTGTAATATGGAGGTTTCAGTTTCTAACCTTGATAAAAGCAATAAAATAATAAGTGATTAATTTTGTTGACTCTAAATAGGTCAAAGGTTCAAACCCTAGTATAGTAATAATTAAAAAGGGATTTGGAATCCTATTTTAACTTGGATTATTGGATTACTAAACTCTAGGTTCCCAGTATATAAGATATACTTGTCAGAAAAAAGAAGCTATTCAGAACCCTAAAGAGAACAATAGGTGTGGCAACTATAGAGGGAAAAGAAAAAAGAAATATATATTTTTCCTCTCATTGGGGTTTGCCAAATTCATCAAGGGAAGCAAGGTGTTGTCTTTCGATTCTCTTAAACCTCCATTCAACCACTCCAAGAATCTGTGACATGCTCACACAAGTTACAAGATCGCGGGACATAGCTAGGAAGTCTTAAAGGTATTGGATAGAAAATAATGATCGAAAAGAAAATGAAGAAGTGTTCTTCAAAGGTATGAAAACAAATCTCTTCCTTATATTCGTTGTTAGGATTATGCTCAATAGCAAGAGTGTAATATTGTACTTGACAATCTTTTCATATTAATAAAGTGATTTCTGTTTGTTAACAAAATCTTATATAGCATTTATTATTATAATTGTCAAAGTAAATAATCATAAGGTCAAAAGACTATGAGAAAAGAAGAATTGTTCGTACATCTGGATATGTATGAGGTAGACACAATTCTTTAGTTAGTCTTAAATAACGTTCACAACTTAAGTTAAAGGTTGGGCACCTTTATCTTGTTAAAGTTGTAGAATTCTTTTACTAGCATTTGAGTGGGATCAAATGTGTTGTGATGAGTCTAAAATCATCGAAGGGTCTTCGAGTAAAAGAATCTAGTGCACTGGGTGCATTGAACCGGATCATAATGAAATACTTTTTCTAGAACCATCAATAGATAAAAGTCTTTTCATTATCAGGACAATCGGAGAGTCTATCTTAATCCTGAGATAAATGATGGACTTATGGTTGCAAGTGTTATCATTTGAGCTATCAATGAGAGCGATTATATAGCATAGTCTATCCTCGATAGTTTGGTGGTATTCATTTGTTAATCGATAGAGGACTTCATTTATAGATATGGACATCGTGGCTCCATTTCTTAAATGTGAGTAGAATATCACCATATGGATGCTTTGTGGTTTTGGATATGAAATCTTAACGTTGAGTTTTCAATAGTGTCTATTGAAAGATGACTTCTGGACAAATCATAATATATATCCAAGTTCAAAGTGTGGTCATATGGGTAAATATGGTAACTTGGAGAGCTATAGGCGGTCTATGAGCTCTTGGCGATTACTGATATTCTTCACGAGGATTCACTATCTCCCATATGATTGTCTAGGGTATGAATGAGTATCGTTAACTTATTCCATCTTTATTTAAGTGTGCAATTTTATTTCTTTAGTGGAATGAACTAAAATTAATAGATTGAACCTAAGTGAATCATTTGTTGATTGTGATTGGGTTATGTCTATTGGAGCTTAAATTTAGATAGGCCCGCCAAGATCCCCAATCCGCACGGACTTGCATGAATCACTTGATATATTCTACCGGACTATTTGTGGGTCCATTTAGAATTGTATTTAATATATCAAGAATATAATTTGCACATTATTTATTTAATGGGCTGTTTAATTATATTAATATATTAATGAAAGGCATGTGGGCTTGTTTCTTTTAGTAAGAATGGGTCTAGTTCACATGTGGGCTTTTTTATTAAAGTCCAAATGGATTAAATAAAATAAGAAAACAATATGTAGGCCCAAGTTCTAGTCATGGGCGGCAATGGCTAACTTTTAGCCCATTATATTGTTTTATTTTATTATTTAATTAAATGGAAATTAATTAATGTGTTAATTAATTATTTAATTAAAAATCAAATCTTTTTCTGTTTAGGAAATATGTTTCCTAGTAGTATACTACTATTAGTATTATACTAAATATAAAAGACTTTATTTGTTTAGTCAAATTAGGAAGTCTTTTATATAGTCACAAATACACTAAAGAGTTGGTTTAGGGTTAGAATTCGGAACCATAGTTTTTGGGAAAGAATTCGGAACCATAGTTTTTGGGAAAGAATTCGGTACCATAGTTTTTGTAACTATGGATCCAGCCACCATAGTTTTTGTAACTTTGGAATCAGCAACCCTAAGGTCTTGGAATTGAGAGATTTTTCTTTTGCTAGAGAAAAATAAAATCCAACTCTTAGACTAGTGTGAAATTCGGCCAAGAGAGATTGTGAGAAGAATTGTTCTTATTTCGATAGTGCACTAGTGATCTTTACATCAAGAGGTCTTGTACACAATTTCGAATAAGGTTCACGCAAGTTTCAATCTAACGATTGTGAATTCAAAAGTGACCAGGACATTCTTAACAATCTATTGGAATTTTTGTGACTAACAGAAATCAGAAAAGGTTTGTTGTCCATTCTCAGGTATACAATTCAAAGAGAAGGGAGACCACGCTTCTAGGTGATTCACGTTCGTGATCGGATTGAAAGATCTTGCGGATTACCATCGACGCATAGTCAATCGGATCACGCGACAAAGGTACGATATCTTTTAATGTATATGTTTATTAATTAAAGGTTTAATGTTCAATATGGGAAAAAATTTAAAATATACTAAACTCTTTTTAGTCTCGCTTCCGCTGCATGCACGTATTTTTCCCCTACATTCGTGTATATACAAAATGTCCCAAGAAGACAATAGAAAATTTTTGAAACTTATCATTCTTAATTATCTTGATTTTAATAATTTAAAAACTCTTTTCCGTTGTGCGACTTACACATTTGGATTTGGGTTTTGCCTAGCTATATTGTATTTGAATCTTTATTTGTGTTCTATTCATTTGATAACTAGATCCTATTCATTATATAATTAGTATTGTATACCCACTAGTTGATTATACTCTTATGACTCTTGTTTTGTTGTTTATCTTTGACATCAAAGTGATGGATAATGTTATTAGGTAATTAGAAACAAACCTTCACTACAAAGTAAGTTATTAATCAAATTTAAACTTGTAATTTTTTTATCTGAAGGAAAGAACCTTTAGAATTGAGTTTAATTTTCTTAAGGGCAATTACCAATTCGGTCCTGGAAATTTTTTTTGAATTCCAAGTTGTTTGCAAAAGTGAACAAATTGGTCCTTACATTTTTTTTTCAAGTGCCAAGTTAGTCCCTCTAACTAAGTTCTATCAATCAACTTTAATTGTGTAAAGGTAAAATTGTACTTTGCTCCTAAACAATATAATAATGACACATGCACAGTTTTTATTTTTTTTTAACACTATACACTTTTGTTTATTTTATTCGTGGCTTGCATAATATTAACAAAACAAAAAAAAAAACAATTATATAAAAATGGTAAAAGATTAAATTGAGAATGAATGGTAACTTTGTTTATAAAATAAGGGAATAATTGACATTGTCTTATTAAAATATTTTTAGATTTTTTTAGAAAATTTTAATTAAAAAAGGTACAAATAGTCTTTCATTAGTAATATTTTAGGATTTTGTTGTAATTATTGTAAGTTCCTTATTTTTTATTGGCTTATTTCGGTGAAAAACCACATTTGGGGTTATGATGTAAGGGTAGCTTAGGTGCTTAATTATTGGTGATCAAGCTTAACAAAGGCCCTCTAAAGACCTCAAGATGATAAGTGATGTGTAAAATCGTGTTATAAAAACCTAACTTGCAAGTGCACGAATCGTGAGATAAGTACAACGACAAGTAGGGATCGTTCCCACGAGGAAAAGTGATCTATCGACTAAAACCAATTATAATTAAAGCTAAGCAATTAATAGTAACCAAGAGATTTCAGATTGATTTGATTGATTTGAGATTAAAACTAGATTAAACTAAGAAAGCAGTTAACAAGAATATGTGAATGTGATCAAGAGGTGAGAGGACTAGGTCATCAATGATCCCCAACTACGTTTACTCAATGCTTCGAATTGACTTTCACAAAGAATGTTAATCAAGTTAAGGGTTCGTTCTTAAATTATGTATAATTAGTGCTATGTGGTCCTGGGATAAATTAAGTACTTCTACTACAATCAATAGCAAACCCTGCATATAAACTATAACAGAAAATACATCAACCATACACCAAGCGTTCTCAGTTGAGTCAATAGCAAACCCTGCATATAAACTATAACCTACAACTCACAAAGCACACAATCAAGTATTCTCAATCACAGTCATTAGCAAACCCTGCATAAAAACTATGATTGAAAACCCATTAAGCACAAGAATAAGAGAACCAAAGATAACGTACGATAACCTGCTACGATAAATTCATTCATTCAATTGATTATTGGTTAAGACTGGTGAAACCCACACATCTCTCAACCTTAACATATAAACCCTAGATTCAAGACTAGCACTAACCATGCATAGACAAGAAGAAATCCCAAATTGAATGAATCGAAACTTGAATTACGAAAACATAGTCAATTCTAACAAAGAGTATTCATAGAGGTTCACATTGAATCCCTAGTATGGATTTAGTTACACATAGTTGAAATTAAAAAAAAAAAAAAAGTAGTTGATAGAACCCATGGAAATTGTAGACACTATTCCAATCTCTGATGCTGAAAATCTTCTCCTTCGTCTTCAAATCTTCTATATGTAAGATGAAAGAAAGTTTGTTGAGTGATTTAGGCTATGACTTATGGCTGACGAACTGTCTCCAGACGAACCCCCTCTGAATAGAAAAACCCCTCTATTTATATATGCTCGGGCTTCGGTGGAGAAACCTGATAAAAAACAAAGACTTTGGTCGGACCGCTGCCTGACCTCTGCCACTTTGGTAGCGGTGTGGCAGCGGTTTTCCACAAATTGAAACGCTGCCACTTTGGCAGCGGTAGGGGGGCACTTTGCACAGCGGTCTCCTCTGTCCGATAAACGCTGCGACGCCTCTCTCTGAAAATAGCAGCGGTGTGAGAGCGCTTTTTGCTCAACATTAGAAAAGACCCTTGACTACTTCAAAATAGCACTTTTTATCTGAATTTCTTCAAATATATCAATCTGGTCCAATAACCTGAAAACACTCAAACACACCCATTAAAGCGCTAAAAGGCTTAAGTAGCAAGCAATTGATTGGAGGAATGGGGATCAAAAACATATACAATAAATGACCTGATCAAATACCCCCAAACCTAACTTTTGCTAGCCCTCGAGCAAAACATAAAACAAAAACCTAAAAACTAAACCTAAGAAAAACAAAATCAAACTAAGCCACTTTCGTAGGGAACACGATAGCATTGAGCGTATGCTACAAGCCTTTAAACCTCTAGGTGTCCCTAGTAGGAGGAGTTTTGTCTCCTGAGGGTTTATAGCTATGACACCCAAAAACATATCCAGCGACATCCTATCATCCAAAATACCACAAAATGTGCCCAAGTTGAGACAACATGCAAAAACCAATAAGTAAAGACTAATACCTAGCCATAAATCTGAAAACATTGCATACTTTAAATAGAAAAGCCCAAACTCAAACATTTTAGCTTAGAGGATACATCATCAAATGCCATAGATATAATTCGCCTCGACTCTACTTCTCACGTGATGTCGCTCATAATTCACACAGATCCTAGGCACAATCTCTCATCAAGCATATGTGACAGGAATTATACACAAGAAATATCAAGAATTATCGCATATGAATATATCAATAAAAGAACGCTTGATTTGTATGCAAAAGATCTCATGAAATGAATCAAACATTATGAACAAGATAAACACATGCTTTATCTCTACTTTCATAATAAGGATAACCAGCAGATCAAAAAGACTTCCATTTAGGTTGTAATGGGGCCATTGGGTGAGGGTTCAAGAAAGAACGAGAAATTGGAATTCAACAACCTAGGATCATATCATGCGAGTCTTCCATTACCTTCTCGTCTTCACACAGATGTCTTGGTCTCCTTTTCAAGTGGAATGACACCACTTGATGTTGTTCAATTCTTCAGAATTCACCTTTCTCTCTTTGTCAAACTCCTTTTGAGTAAATACAAGCTTTGCAATATAAATTGACTTTATTGCACCCATTAACATATTTTTTTTTTTGAATGCTTGCAATCTTTTTGACTGGATTGCGCATTTTTTTTTTTGAATACACTGACTTTGGCTTCGAACTTTTTGGATTGAATGCAGCTCTTCTTCTTCTCGGTCTTTAGCATTGAAATCTGCACACAGTTACGTGCAGAAATAGCACCTTTTCTTCACTTTCTCAAAATATGATCCCAAGCTATAGGGTCAGGCTTAAGATATCGGCTCGTTGGGTTACGGTTGATGTGGTGAAGAAAGAAAAACAAGGCTATAGTGTTTGGCTTCAAACAGAGCTATGGAGCACACACATAAGGTAGGAAATATTTCAGGCCTTTTAAGTAGCTAAAGCACACATAGTCTATTATCACTTCCACTGGTTCTTCTTACTCGAGATCAAAATATAACATGTGAAATTTCTTATGATGATTGTTCTATAATGCTCAATGTACTACCTATAGAGATCGAATCTAATGCTACAAACCTAGTAAGTGTTTAACGAGTAGAATCAACAGAACTCTCATAGTGTGTCATATATGTACGCTTTTTGGTTTAGTGAACTCACAGGGTAGTCTCCACTATTAATCATGGCAATTCAATTCAACATCCTATCCACTATCATATTAGAGCATGTCATATGTTTAGAAAACTACAATATAGTACTCTAAATGGCCAGATGTTAGTGTAAACTTATTGAGAAAAGCATATTATCTCTAGGGCACACTTCAAAGCACCTTGTCTTGAAAGACACTAGAACGACAGACTCTAAAACAAAACAAAAACCAAAAGGAGTCACACCCCCAAACCTAAATCCAACATTGTCCTCAATGTATGAAAATGAAAACATGACAACAACAAGAGCAGAAAATAAACAAAGCCAAACTTAATAAACATAATCCTCAAAAGTAAAAACTAAGAAACACAATATTTGAAAAGTAATATGAAAGAGAAAAAAGAAAAAGAAAAAGAAAAAGAAAAAGTGAAAAGAACATATCAGTCTGTAGACTCAGGTCCGTCTACAGTATCTCTAGGAGTCGTCCTCACGCTGCTGGCTTGAGCCAGGCCCGAAAAAATCACCTCCAGGAGGAGCAGTAAAATAATCTCCAAACGGGGCTGCAGTCTCTGGAACTGTAGGAGCAGCACCTGAAACATGGGAGGGAGATGGGTTAGAAGGCTAGGCGGGCCGAACTGTGGCCCGATGGATCTCATTGATCGAGATCTGCATGGCGTCAAAGCGCGAGTACATGTCGCTCCTCAAACTGGCGACCTCGGAACTGACATAGTCCTGCATCGTGGAAAGCATGTACTCGACCCACTCAGGCCTCTGCTGTGACGACCCAGCTCCGGCATCCGTCTGGTAACCCGGCATCGAATCTCCATATGCCTGCTGAGCTGGGTGTGGACCCTGCTGGTCCTCATCCTGCTAATCCTGCTCCTCCAGAATATCATCCCCCCGACGCCTCTTCCGTACAGTGATCTCTCCAATCTGAGGAAGGCCACAGATACTCGCCTGAGTGTTCCATGTAAACTGGCAAAGTGGAGTATCGGGCTCCGTTGTGTCATCCCGAGAGTCGTCATCAACTACCAAACCAGCTGCAGCACACATAGCAGTAATCAGGCAAGGGAAAATAATACTAGTACTCGCCTGTCGCCCACAGCCTCGAATCTCCTTCTTAATAAACCCGGCAACATCAATGTATCTCCCTGTCCTGATGGCATAAAGAATCTAAGAGGCCTCCTTGAATATCTCCCCTGTGTGACTCGACGGCTTCAGCGAAGCCGAAATGAAGAGGTTCCAAAAAGCGCTGTCCAAATGCAAGTCACCTCTCAGTAACCTCTGCCCATTCCACCCAGCTGCTCCCTCTCTGCGAAGCGCACATCCAAGGTCATACTTGTTCGGCCACACGGTATCAGCATCCTCTATAGGGGGCAATCCATAATACTCGTTGATCAACTCTGCTGTGATCACCACTGGCACCCTCCGAACAATCACCACCCCGTGTGTGGAAAACTGAGCATCCACCATGTTGGCATAAAACTCACGGGCTAGGGTGATGTTGGCATTACAGGGTCGCCGAACATATCCTGTCCATCCTCTGGCCTCTACGGTGGCAAGGATAGGAGTCTCCCCTAACTCCTCCAGTGCAATCCCCCTTTCCAGAATGAATTTCCTCTCATTCTTCAGTCTGTCTCTGTAATCAGGATGGCCGACATACGACGGCTCAACTGGCCGTTTGTCTCTCCTCCTACCGGGGTCTGCAGGAGCATGGCCTCCTCTAAAGGCAGTCCTCACCATACCTGGATAAAATGAAGCACACAAAGCAAATAAGTTTCCAGAATGAGGCAAGTAGTATAACAAAAATTCAGCAGTACTCCGACAAGCAATTACTATATCACAACTGCCAAAAAGGCCTGTACATTCTCCACTTCCTATTTACTAACACAACCAGCACACAGAAAAGTTTAACAAATATTAACAGTGAAGCACATAAACAACCCAATCAATTGTTAAACTGTCGTGTGGAAGTCTAGAAGTCGCCTAAATTCATTCCAACTAGTTTATACTCCTAAATATCTGACAATTATAGTTCTCACTTAGGCACATTCATCAGAAAAGAATTTTAGACAGGCAAAAATCATCCTCAGGGCACTAGGGACTGAATTTCATCAGTGAGCAAGAACCGGCAGAGTTTCACATATAATAGCACATGAATGAAGTAAGAATTAAACTAAAAGAGCAGAGTTATTGAACATACCTTGGCCTGGAGCATGAATGGAGGTAGAAGAGAAGGGAAGAAGAAAGAAAAGAAAGAAAGCAAAGGAGAAAAACTGCCCTTCTGTCGCACGAAGCGACCTTATAAAAGGGGGCCAAAACCGCTGCGGTACCGCTGCCACTTTGGCAGCGGTCAGGCAGCGGTCATCCCTTATTGGTCAGGGGAACGGTGGCACAAAATGCCCCGTTTGACTAAGGACCGCTGCCATAGACACAGCGATCTGGCAGTGGTCAGGCAGCGGTTCACGTCAGGTGTGACCGCTGCCATACCGCTCTGAGGTCCAAAATCAAAAATAGAAGCGGTCAGGCAGCGGTTTTAGGGCAGAGAGGACCGCTTCCCAAAACGCTGCCACACCGCTTTGACATGAACAGCGGAGTGCATCAGGTGCCAAAAATTTTTTTTTTTTTTGTTAGAAAATATAAAAGATACCTGGATGGGTTGCCTCCCACCGAGCGCTTTATTTAACGTCTGGGCAAGACGTATAAGAGCCTTACGGCTCATTAAGGCGGGAAAACTCATCAATCCTTAGCTTGGATGCACACAGGTATGGCTTGAGTCGGTGCCCATTAACCTTAAATCTCTGCTGACCGAAAAGACCTTCAACTTGCACAGCTCCGTGCGGGAAAACCTGAGTAACCCTATATGGACCCAGCCAACGTGACTTCAGCTTCCCTGGAAACAACCGTAACCTTGACTGATACAAAAGGGCAAGCATCCCCGGTTGGAATTCTGTAAGATCCGTTATTTGTATTGGCTTGATTCCATTGCAAAACGCTCTATATTTGTATTAGTAGTTGCTTAAGTTTTTTCTTGGAAGAAAAGAGCCTCAAAGGTGAAGAAGCAACATCTTGTGCAAATATCGTCTTCAAGGGGAACATCGCTTACTTGGATGCTAAGGTATCAAGATTCTTCTTCCTCTTGCAAGGCGTTAGCGCACACACACACAATTCATACATATGTGTCCCTGCATCTTTGTGCACCATTTATATAACACATTCACATGATTTTGTATGCTCATGCATTGAACTCAAATGCTCATACATTTTAGAGTTGCATGTTCTAGGACTATGTCTAGGAAATGGCATTCATATGTGAACTTGTGTTTGTATGTTTGTGTTTCTTGTATTTTGGACTTGTAATAGTGCTTAATTGATTCCTTATTGAGTCCTGGTCATTTTGGTTACTCATACGTTAAGTTTCGAGTCCAAACGATGTAGCTACGCTACTTTTCGTTCTCATTCGTTGAGTTGTGTTCGTCGTCATTTTCCGAGATGAATTCTCAACCATTTTTCAAAGTTTCATAGTCATCGTCATGCGTGAGGGAGTCACGGTTCGTAATCCAAAAACAGATTCGAATTCGGAGTTTAGATGCCCGAATACGGCTGAAGAACGTGAGAGGTGCGCGAGGAGGTCGCTTGGCCAAAAGCCAAGCAAGGGGTGGCCACGTGTGGACCACGTGTGCCACACGGCCAGAGCTCCTCTCTGGCCACGTGTGGCACACGCTGCCCACACGTGGACTGGCCAAAGTCCCCCCAAAATTTGGACAAGTTTGCCCCTCATCTTCCCTCCTCAAATGATCTCTCTTCCCTCCATTTTTTCATAACTTGAACATTCACCAAATCTGATTTTCTGCAGAATTGTTCATGATTTTGATTTACTTACTTTGATCATAACTTCTTCATACGAACTCGAAATTGAGTGATTCAAAAGCCAAAATTGTTGGTCTCAACAAGAGCTACAAACCCCAAGCATTTTCAGAGGCAATTGATTTCGTCATTTTTCGCAGCACTCTGATTTTCAGTACGAGGTCATTAGTTGTATGTGATACTTCTTCTCTTGCAATTTCATTTGATCATCTCTATGATTCTTTCTATTTGATTGTTGAAATATGTTGAGAAGTATGTTAGATCATATGCTAGGGTTGTATGATTGATTAGTTAATTGAGTTTAGCTTTGTGATTTCTCTTAAATACATTTTTGCTAAACTTGAGATTGATTGAAATTGATTCTAGAAATTGTTTCTATAATGTGCTTCATGTTATCTTCTAGGTTCAATTTCTTGATATAAGAACTAAGATGTTTGTGACATATATTGAATATCTTAATCTTGTTCTTATTGTTTTTGACATGCTTTGATTTCTAGATAGATTTGTGATTGTGTGTTGATAGTATATTCTAGATTATCATTAAGCATGTTCATAGAGTGTGTTTGATCTACTTACTCTATTTGTGTGTGCTTGCATCATTTGCATCACCTAGATCATTGCCTTATAATAGGTTGAAGTCTCTTGTCAAGGTGAGTGAAGCCTATTTGACTTGAGCAAGAAGACTTGGCTAGGAAAGGTTTCCGGATAGCCAAGCAAGAAGCCTTAGTTAGAATCAAGGTGATTCGGATAACTAAGCAAGAAGTCTTAGCAAGGAGTTTGAATACTCCGGATGGTTGAGCTAGGATAGCTTAACTAGGATCTCTTGATCTAGATTGCTAAGCAAAGAAATCTTCCTAGAGGCTTTTTAGTCTTGGATAGGAAGTTGCTCTCTAGAGGTGTGGGATACATCTTAGATAGAGAGTAGGCTAGGTAATTCACTAGGCCTTTGAGAGGTGATTATGATTTGATAGCTTGAAGTGGATATCATAGTGTTGATAGCTTTGAGTGTGTAAGTTCTTTTCATATAGTGGATTTGCTTCGCCGGTGGTTGTGGATTCAACCCGTGGATGTTTCCTCTTTGAGGTTTTACCACGTAAAAACATTGTGTCTCATTTTTGCTTTATATTTCCTTATCTTCCATATGTTCTCTTGTATTGATTCTTTTGTATATTGATGCTTACATGAATTGATTCATAATATACAATTGCTATATCATTACAAGTATTCATTTTCATTCTTATATTCCGCATCTTTTTGAATGTTGGAAGAATTTGGGACTATACCTATTCACCCCCCCCCCCCCCCCCCCCCCCCTCCAGGTATAAAACACTAAACTTTAAAGGGAATTTCAAATTCCTTCCGAAAGATTTTGCTATCATGCAGTTTCTTCGTCCGTTCTTTGTATATCTTGGCATTCTCATACGCATTGTCCCGAAGCTCCTCAAGCTCACTCATCTGCAATTTTCGTTCCTCTCCTGCCTTATCTAAATCGAAGTTCAACTTCTTCAGTGCCCAATAGGCGTTGTGTTCCAACTCCACTGGAAGATGACATTCTTTTCCAAATACTATCCTATAAGGACTCATACCAATCGGGGTTTTGTAGGCAGTTCTGTACGCCCACAATGCATCATTGAGCTTAGTTGACCAATCCTTTCGATTTGGTTGCACTGTCTTCTCCAATATTTGCTTGATCTGCCTATTGCTCACCTACACTTGTCCTGAAGTCTGAGGATGATATGGGGTTGCCACTTTGTGTTTGACACCATACTTCTTCATTAAAGAGGCAAAAACCTTGTTACAAAAATGGCTCCCACCATCACTTATAATCGCACGTGGTGTCCCAAATCTGGCAAATATGTGCTCTTTTACGAATTTTACCACCACGTTGCTATCATTTGTCTTGGTTGCAATTGCTTCAATCCACTTCGAAACATAATCCACAGCTACCAAGATGAAAGTGAACCCATGTGAAGATGGGAAGGGACCCATAAAGTCAAATCCCCATAAGTCAAATATTTCTATCACCAACTGACTTGAAAGGGGAATCTCGTCTCTCTTACCAATGTTCCCCGATCTCTGGCACCTGTCACAAGAAATACAAAAAGTATAAGCATCTTTAAATAAAGAGGTCCAGAAGAAACCTGATTGGAGAACTTTCAAAGCAGTCTTCTTGGCACTAAAGTGCCCTCCACAGCTAAGGTCGTGGCAGAATTTCAGCACATCTTGCTGCTCCTCTTCAGGGACACATCGCCGAATGATCTGATCAGCGCCATATTTGAACAAGTATGGCTCATCCTAAAAATATTGCCTAGTGAGGGAGATGAATCTTTGTTTTGCTTGCGAGTTCAAGTCAACTGGTACAATGCCATTTGCAAGAAAGTTCACTATATCTGCGTACCATGGATCCTTGGCTTTCACATGCATCAGCTGTTCATCTGGAAAGTTCTCGTTTATTGGTATAAGCTTGGTACTTCCTTCTCCAGTTTCCTCTTCCACTAGGCGAGAAAGGTGGTCAGCTACCACATTCTCGCTGCCTTTCTTATCCCTGATTTCCAAATCAAATTCTTGCAATAAAAGGATCCACCGGAGTAATCTCAGTTTCGCTTCCTTTTTTGTTAGTAAATATTTCAAAGCAGCATGATCAGAATAAACAATTACTTTAGACCCAATCAAATATTGACGAAATTTTTCCAGGGCACTAACAACAGCAAGTAATTCTTTTTCTGTAGTGGAGTAATTCAATTGTGCATCATTTAAAGTGCGACTAGTGTAGTAAATAACATATGGCAATTTATCTACTCGCTGTCCTAAAACAGCACCTACAGCATAGTCTGATGCATCACACATTAGTTCAAATGGAAGGGACCAATCAGGAGGCATTATAACAGGAGTAGATGTCAGTTTATCTTTCAGAGTTGTAAAAGCAAACATACATTCATCATTGAAATCAAATGTAGATTCCTTGGTCAACAGGTTACACAGGGGACGACTAATTTTTGAAAAATCTTTTATAAAACGCCTGTAAAAACCTGCATGACCAAGAAAACTCCTCACACCCTTTACCGAAGTATGAGGTGGAAGTTTAGCAATTACTTCAATCTTAGCTCTATCTACCTCTATGCCTTTATCAGATATCACATGTCCTAGCACTATCCCATATTTCACCATAAAGTGACTTTTCTCCCAACTGAGAGTTAAATGAGTCTCAGTGCATCTTTTCAAAACACTAGTTAAATTATCAAGGCAGTGGTCAAAAGAATTACCAAAAACAGAAAAATCATCCATAAATAACTCGATATACTTCTCTAGCATGTCGAAAAAGATCGACATCATGCATCTTTGGAAGGTGGTAGGGGCATTGCACAAACCAAACGGCATTCTTCTGTAAGCAAAGGTACCGAAAGGACAAGTGAATGTTGTCTTCTCTTGATCTTCTGGGGCAATGGCAATCTGATTATATCCTGAAAAACCATCCAAGAAACAGTAATAAGCATGTCCTGCCAAACGCTCAAGCATCTGATCGATGAACGGCAAAGGAAAGTGATCTTTCTTTGTTGCCGTGTTAAGCTTGCGGTAGTCTATGCACACCCTCCATCCTGTGGTCTTCCTTGTAGGGATCAACTCATTGTTTTCATTCGCCACCACTGTGATTCCAGATTTCTTTGGCACAACATGAATCGGACTTACCCAATTGCTGTCAGATATAGGGTATATAATACCCACTTTGAGTAGCTTAAGGACCTCTTCTTTGACCACCTCTTTCAGGTTCGGGTTAAGTCTTCGCTGAGCATCTCTAGATGGCTTCATACCTTCCTCTAAAAGAATGTGATGTATGCAAATAGTAGGGCTTATTCCCTTAATATCTGCTATGGTCCATCCAATGGCGGATTTGTGCTCCTGAAGCACTGCCAAGAGTCTCTCCTCTTTTTCTGTCTCTAAATCTGAAGCTATAATCACTGGAAGAGTCTCATTCCTAAAAATGCATATTTAAGGTTAGAAGAAAGTTGTTTCAGCTCCAATGTAGGGGGAGAACTAATAGATGGGATTAACGATTTGTTGATCTCATCTTTCACTTCAGTACATACTTCCTCTATGTCAGAATCCTCATTTGAAACTCCTATCTGCTGAAGTTCTTCATCATCTTCAAACACATCACAAACCCAATCTAACAATTCCTCAGATATGTCTTCTAACAACTCATCCTGTACTGCTGACTTTACCACTTCAATTGCATTACATTTAACAGAATAACAATCGTCGGCTGCTTCAGGGAACTTCAGGGACTCAAAAACTTTAAACTCTACAGTCCCATCTAACACAGTCATCGTTAGCTTCCCATTCTGGACATCAATAAAAGTCTTTGCAGTTGCCATAAAGGGTCTCCCTAAAAGAATAGGCTTGCAGTTCCTATCTTTGGCACCTTCATCCATATCTAACACCACAAAGTCAGCAGGAATAATAAGATTTTCTACCTGTACTAGCACATCTTCCACATAACCCTTAGGGTACCTTACAGACCCATCAGCCAATAGAAGCGACATGGTTGTCTTTTTCAGATCATTCAAACCCAATTGCTCATAGATAGTTGTCAGCATTAAGTTGATGCTGGCTCCTAAGTCTAGCATAGCCCTCTCCAGAATTGTACCACCAATAGTAATGTTAATGCAGAAACTACCTGGATCTTGAAGCTTTGGTGGCAATGATTTTTGAAGGACTGCATTAGCACTTCCGGTCATAAACTCTTGATGATTCTCCACAAATCTTATTTTGTAAGTGTGAAGGCTCTTGAAAAACTTAGCATATGCAGGCATCTTCTGAATCATCTCCAACAGGGGCAAGTTGACATTGACCTTTGAAAGGATGTCATATATGTCTTTGTAAGACTTTTCCAACTTACTCTTTTGCAGTCTCCCTGGGAATGGAATGGGTGGCACATAAGGATTTGCTGACTTGTGTAAGGGTGGTGAATCCTTAGATTTTTCCACCACTATCTCATCTTCCTGGTGTTTGAGCTTTTTTTTTGAAGAACCTGAAATAGTAATAGGTTTATCAGAAAGTTCAGCAGGTAAATTATCAGTTAGCACCTTACCATTTCGGAGAATTGTCATAGCTTTAGCTTGCTCAGTGTAACTTGGAAATTTTCCTTGTTCCATTCTTTGTTGAGCCTCAGCTAGTTGCCCAACTTGAATCTCTGTCTTCTTTATTGAAGCATTAATATTCTGAAATTGTACCTCATTCCTTTGGTCAGCTTGTGTTATACGCTGCCCTAATTGCTGGATTTGCTGTGATTGCTGTTGCATTTGCTGCTGCATGTCTTGTGATTGCTGCTTGATTTGCTGTTGCAATTGCTCCAGTAATTCTTCCATTGAAGGCTTCTTTGGTTGAGATTCGAAGTTTTGCTGAGCACCGGTGTTAATTTGTCTCTGATTGCTATTGTTGTTTCCCCATTGGTTACCGGTGTTCTGATTGTTCGACCATGAAAAATTAGGATGATTCCTCCACCCTGGATTATAGGTGTTGGAATATGGATCATTCCTAGGTCTGGGGTTGAAATTGTTCATGGCATTAACTTCTTCTTCTTCAGGTCCAGGACCTGCTGCCTGGTGCTCTCCCATAAACACCTTTTGTTTCAGTTTACCAATTTCAGTAGCAAAAGAATCTATCTTCTTCATCATCTGTGTCATTTGAATGGAACTCTCTGTGCTAGCATCCATGTTGTAGATTCTCTTCTTTCTTCTGGAGTTCTTATGACGAGAATTCTGGGCCAACTTCTTAAAGATCTCGTACACCTCATCAGGCTGCTTGTCATACATAGATCCACCACAGGCATTGTTCACTAGAAGTCCTGAAACTTTAGTCAGACCATCATAAAACCATTGACACAACTGATTAGTCAGAAACCCATGCTGAGGACAGTCCCTGGTATATTTCTTGAAATGCTCCCATGCCTCATAAAAAGTCTCGTTGTCTTACTGAATGAAACTTGAAATTTTGGCTCAGATTTCACTGGTTTCTGAGGTGCATAATAATGATCAGTAAGCTTTTCTCGCACTTCATCCCATGTTCTCAAAGATGCAGGAGGCAAAGTTAACAGCCATGTTAGGATTATGCTCAATAGCAAGAGTGTAATGTTGTAATTAACAATCTTTTTCATATTAATAAAGTGATTTCTTGTTTAAACAAATCTTATAGCATTTATAGTTTAATAATTGTCAAAGTAAATAATCATAAGGTCTAAAGACTATGAGAAAAGAAGAATTGTTCGTACATCTGGATATGTATGTGGTAGACACAATTCTTTAGTTAGTCTTAAATATTGTTCACAACTTAAGTTAAAGGTTGGGCACCTTTATCTTGTTAAAGTTGTAGAATTCTTTTGCTAGCATTTGAGTGGGATCAAATGAGATATGATGAGTCTAAAATCATCGGAGTGTCTTCGAGCAAAAGAATCTAGTGCACTGGGTGCATTGAACAGGATCACAATGAAATACTTTATCTATAACCGTCAGTAAATAAAAGTAATTTCATTATCAGGACAATCAGAGAGTCTATCTTAATCCTGAGATAAATGATGGACTTATGGTTGCAAGTGATATCATTTGAGCTATCAATGAGTACGATTATATCGCATAGTCTATCCTCGATAGTTTGGTGATATTCATTTGTTAATCGATAGAGGACTTCATTTATAGATATGGACATCGTGGCTCCATTTATCGAATGAGAGTATAATATCATCATATGGATGTTTTGAGGTAATTGGATATTAAATCTCAACGTTGAGTTTTCGATAGTGTCTATTGAAAACATGGCTTCTGGACAAGTCAAAATATCCAAGTTCAAAACGTGGTCATATGAGTAAATATGGTAACTTGGAGAGTTATAGGCGGTCTATAAACTCTTGGCGATTACTGATATTAATCACGAGGATACACTATCTTCAATATGATTGTCTAGGGTATGAATGAGGAAACATCTTCCTTTTCTGTCTTTATTTAAGAGTTCAATTTTAGCTCTTTAGTGGAATGAGTTAAAATTAATGGATCGGACCTAAGTGAATCATTTGTTGATTGTGATTAGGTTATGTCTATTGAAGCTTAAATTTAGATAGCCCGCTAAGATCCCCAATCCACACGGACTTGCATGGATCACTTGATATATTCTACCGAACCAATTTAGGGTCCATCTAGAATTGCATTTAATATATTAAGAATATAATTTGCACATTATTTATGTAATGGGCTGCTCAATTATATTTATATATTAATGGATGACATGTGGGCTTGTTTCTTTTAGTAAGAATGGGTTTAGTTCACATGTGGGCTTTTTATTTAAAGTCCTATGGATTTAATGAAATAAGAAAATAATATTAGGCCCAATATTATTATATGGGGCGGCAAGGTGGTTAAATAACCTTAATATTATTTTGTTTTCATTATTTAATTAAATAAGAATTAATTAATTTATTAATTAATTGTTTAATTAAGAGACAAATCTTTTCTGATTAGGAAATATGATTCCTATTGGTATACTATTGGTAGTAGTATACTTAAATTAAAAGACTTGTTTGACAAGGAAATAAATAATTAATTTTATTTATTTAATCAAATAAGAAGTCTTTTATTTTAGTCAAATAAGGAATAAAAGATTTATGAGTTTGATTAGGGTTTGGAAGTCTTAAACAAAATAGGAATTAGGGTGCAATTCGAACTCCTTTTTGGTTGAGGATTGCGGCAACCCTAGTTTATTTTGGACTAGAGATTTCGGCCACCCTAGTGCAAAAAGGAAGAGAAAATTTTTGGCCACATATATAAGGATACTTATAATTTTTGGCCACACTAAGAATTTGGTGTGCAGAATTTTATTTTTCTTCTTCTTCTCAACTCATAGAAAGATAGCTTTTATTCTACTAAAACAAAAATAAACATAGATTATTCTTTGATGGTATTCTATTGCTAATTCATCAATAAGCTTGTGAATACTACATCGATCTAGGTTCACGCGAGTTTCGATCTTAAGATTGAGAACTCAAAAGTGACTGGAATAATCTTAGGTTTCTTTTGATTGTTTTTGTGACTAACGAATAAAAGAAAAGTTTGTTATATCCGATCACAGGTTTGCAATTCAAAGAAAGGGAGACCACGCTCCTAGGTAATCCACGTTCGTGCTAGGATTGAAGATCTTGCGGATTACCATCGACGTAAGTCAATCGGATCACGCGACAAGAGGTATTAATCTTTTGTTATATATGTTATATATATTATATATCTTTAATTGATTAAAAGGGTTTAAGGTTCATAAAAGGAAAAAAATTTAAAAGCTACTCAAACTATTTTTTAGTCTCGCTTCCGCTGCGGGTATATTTTTTCCCTACAAGCCAAGCTTTTGCCTCTCCTTTCAATGCATGCGGAATGCATCTCATACGCAGCTGATTTTCAGTTATCCTGTAGTTAGGTAGGGATTGTATTGCTTCGTAAAACTCTCTGAAGAACAAGAGTATATCTTCATCTGGTAATCCATGGAAACTGGGCAGTTGATTGTAATGGCTACTCTTCAGCTCATAATTCCTTGCTGCAGGTTCTAGCACAATGCACAAAGGATCATTGCTCACAACTGGTCTACTGTAATCCTTCATAGTTCTAATGGGTTCTGGCTCAAATACTGGATTAGGAACAAGGTTAGAAGCCTTGTGCACCCTTTCTTGATTCAGTCCCTGATTTTGCTTGTCTTCCATTGCTAAATTTCTGATACGATCTATGTTATCGTTCAAAGGTAATAATTCTCCCTGTTGAGATCTTCTACCTTGCATCTGTTGTCAAAACCTGCAATGAGACAAACAAATCACTAGTAAACTCTGAAAAGAAAAGGAGAAAGAATAAATAAAAAGAAAAATCTAAAAAGCTAAAAATTAATGACTCGACTACCTGAACTAATAAATCTATTAACTAAAACTAAAACTAGAAATAACCAATAAATTCACTAATTCCCCGGCAATAGCGCCAAAAACTTGATGTGTAAAATCGTGTTATAAAAACCTAACTCGAAAGTGCATGAATCGTGAGATAACTACAGCAACAAGTAGGGATCGTTCCCACGAGGAAAAGTGATCTATCGACTAAAACCAATTCTAATTAAAGCTAAGCAATTAACAGTAACCAAGAGATTTCAGATTGATTTGATTGATTTGAGATTAAAACTAGATTAAACTAAGAAAGCAGTTAACAAGAATATGTAAATGTGATCAAGAGGTGAGAGGACTAGGTCATCAATGATCCCCAACTACGTTTACTCAATGCTTCGAATTGACTTTCACAAAGAATGTTAATCAAGTTAAGGGTTCGTTCTTAAATTATGTATAATTAGTGCTATGTGGTCCTGGGATAAATTAAGTACTTCTACTACAATCAATAGCAAACCCTGCATATAAACTATAACAGAAAATACATCAACCATACACCAAGTGTTCTCAGTTGAGTCAATAGCAAACCCTGCATATAAACTATAACCTACAACCCACAAAGCACACAATCAAGTATTCTCAATCACAGTCATTAGCAAACCCTGCATAAAAACTATGATTGAAAACCCATTAAGCACAAGAACAAGAGAACCAAAGTTAACGTGCAATAACCTGCTACAATAAATTCATTCATTCAATTGATTATTGGTTAAAACTGGTGAAACCCACACATCTCTCAACCTTAACATATAAACCCTAGATTCAAGACTAGCACTAACCATGTATAGACAAGAAGAAATCCCAAATTGAATGAATCGAAACTTGAATTACGAAAACATAGTCAATTCTAACAAAGAGTATTCATAGAGGTTCACATTGAATCCCTAGTATGGATTTAGTTACACATAGTTGAAATAAAAAAAAAAAAAAAAGAATTAGTTGATAGAACCCATGGAAATTGTAGACACTATTCCAATCTCTGATGCTGAAAATCTTCTCCTTCGTCTTCAAATCTTCTATATGCAAGATGAAAGAAAGTTTGTTGAGTGATTTAGGCTATGACTTATGGCTGACGAACTGTCTCCAGACGAACCCCCTCTAAATAGAAAAACCCCTCTATTTATATCTGCTCGGGCTTCGGTGGAGAAACCTGATAAAAAACAAAGACTTTGGTCGGACCGCTGCCTGACCGCTGCCACTTTGGCAGCGGTATGGCAGCGGTTTTCCACAAATTGAAACGCTGCCACTTTGGCAGCAGTAGGGGGCGCTTTGCACAGCGGTCTCCTCTGTCCGATAAATGCTGCGACGCCTCTCTCTAAAAATAGCAGCGGTGTGAGAGCGCTTTTTGCTCAACATTAGAAAAGACCCTTGACTACTTCAAAATAGCACTTTTTATCTGAATTTCTTCAAATATATCAATCTGGTCCAATAACCTGAAAACACTCAAACACACCCATTAAAGCGCTAAAAGGCTCAAGTAGCAAGCAATTGATTGGAGGAATGGGGATAAAAAATATATACAATAAATGACCTGATCAATAAGCACCACGAAAATATATCACTTGTGCTTACTTACATTGAATAAAATAGCTGCACACACACACATCTCTTATATGCATGTGTGTTCATTGCTTTTAATGTACATTCTCTTCACATTTCACACTTGCACATCTTGCATATAGACTAAGTGTGAATTGTTACTTTGAAAAGAGAAATTTTCTCTTTACCGCTGCTGGTACTGCACCTAGTGCACTTGCATGAGCAGCGGTCCATGTCAGGTGCAACACCTGATGCTTTTACGCCGTGCATACCGCAGTGGGTACACTTGCCTCTTGAGCGGTCCCACACCGTGATAGATTCTAGCACTTACACGCCTAGCATACCACGGCACAAACACCTTGTTCATACCACGGTACGCACAGCGGTTGTAACGGTGTTTGGTTTTTAAACATGACCAAAACGGTGTAGCTTTGTGGTGACCTCATATATAAGTGCCACTTTGTCTCTAGGTCAGTCTCCAAGAGTTTAGAATCATATTTTTGAGAGATAGCATTTTCCAAGAGAGAAAATCATCCAAGAACTCATCTTTGATCATTCAAACTCAAATCCATGTGCATCATGTAGGGAAAAACGTTTGCACGCAGCAGAAGCGAGACTAAAAGAGTTTAGTATATTTTAAAAAAATTTCCATATTGAACCTTAACCCTTTAATTAATTAAACATATATAACAAAAGATGAAATACCTTTGTTGCGTGATCCGATTGACTAATGTCGATGGTAATCCGTAAGATCTTCCAAAACAGATCATGAACATAATCACCTAGGAGCGTGGTCTCCCTTCTTTGAATTGTGAACCTGAGAATGGACAACAAAAACTTTTATGATTATGTTAGTCATTACAAACTCCAAAAGGTTGCTAAGAATGCTTCGGTCACTTTTGAACTCACAATCGTAAGATTGAAATTCGCTTGAACCTAATTCGAAAGTGTGTACAAGATCTCTTGATGTTAAGATCACTAGTACACTATCGAAACAAGAACAAATCTTTTCTCACAAAAAACTCTTGGCCGAAATTCTCGCTATTCTAAGAGTAGGATTTTTAATTTTCCACTTTTGCAAAAGAAAATTAATTATTCAAGGAAAAAACTAGGTTTGGCCGAAAATCATCCCTAGTCATATATAGGGACCGAATATTTTGCCCTAGTTTATTTAGGGTGGCCGAATTCTTACCTTGTCCAACAAGGTGATCACCAAAGTCCTTTTCCAAATAGGATTTGTGTTTCCACAAAAGACTTCTTAGAATTCAAACCCTAATCTATTTGTGACTATATAAAAGACTTCCTAATTTGACTAAACAAATAAAGTCTTTTATATTTAATATAATACTAATAGTAGTATACTACTAGGAAACATATTTCCTAATCAGAAAAAGATTTGATTTTTAATTAAATAATTAATTAATGAAACAAATAAATTAAGGTGCGTATAATAATAATCTAGAGGGGGGGGGGGGGGGTGACACTTGATATTTACGTGGAAACCCTCACGGGAAAAACCACGGGCTGTATAGTGCGCCACACTCGAACCTCGAATCCACTAAATGTGTTAAACGATTACAACCTACTCCCGGTATATAATCACACACCTACCTAATCCCGGTATGAGTGAACCTAGTCCAATTGCTCGTGTGACCACCTAATCCCGGTGTCCGACCTAATCCCGGTCTATCACACAAGACTTCAATTGCTTGCGATCTAAGCAACCTAATCCCGGAAGCTACACACAAGACTTACTTCTCAATGAAGAGATTACAACCTATGTGAATATATGATGATATTCAATAAGCAAATAAAGCTAGGTAACCTTAGATGCTTATCTAGGATGATTAGATAACAATAAATGCAATCCTAGATGTCAATAGCTAAATGACATGTCATAAAGCTTAGCAAATCATAGATAAAATAACCTAGATGTTGCTATCAAAATACAACACTCAAACATGTCAACACAACAATCTCTATTTTGTATCTAGAATATATTCTAAGAGCATACAAATAATATAAGAGATTTCTTTGATAAATAAAACACTAAACTTAGATGAGATTAGTGAAGAACATACCAAAGGATATGTGTTGAGCAAAACCCATGCAAGCAAGCATCCTAAATATGCTAGAAAATGCTAGATGATATTTAGATGCATATGAGAATGGTTTTGAGTGTATAAAAATGAGTTCTTGATTTGATTTTCTCTCAAATATCTCTCTTTGAAGCTTAGGGTTCTTTTGAGTTAAAGAACTAGCTTAGAGAAATGAGAAAGTATGATATTTATAGACATCAAGAACAGGGCACGTGAAAAGACAAAATTGCCCTTGAAATCACCGATCGATAGTTTCATTCTGCAGTCATGGCCACAGAATTTAACCGCCGAATTGAACCCGAGAAGCAGGGGATCATTCGGCGACCAGATTCGGCGGTCAATCGAAACCGCCGATCAAAACCCAAAAAGAAACCGACCTAAAAATATCTAATTCAGCGGTTTCATTCGGCGGTCTAGAGATCTCTGGAATCAAACGGCGGTTTCCATTCGGCGGTCCTGGCCGCCGATAAAACCGCCGTTTCACCACTGAAGATGAAACCAAAGGAGAAGCCAAGGGCATTCTCCAAAGGCGATCTTCGCGCAAACCCAAGCACATAATCGTGCAAGCGCGGACGTTTCTGAACATATTCGGGAAACCAATTACAAGACACAAAAACACACAACAATATTTAATCAATCAAAGTGCTAGTGTGTAATGTGACATGTGAAGAGTATGCACACATATGCAAGTATGCTAAGTGTGTGTGTGCTTCTAGATCTCTTCAATGAAAACTAAGCACAAGAAATATACCTTTGGAGTGCTTGTCACCTTAAGGTCTTGAAGAGGGCCTTCGAAGTTGGTCTCCAATCACCTAATCTACCCTTACAATTCAAACCCCAACTTGTGGTTTGTCCACGAAATAAGCCAATCAATAATGGGAATCCTTACAATTAACATATTAATTAAATTCCATTTAATTAAATAATAAAATAAAACAATATAATGGGCTAAAAAATAGCCATTGCCGCCCATGACTAAAACTTGGGCCTAAATATTGTTTTCATGTTTTATTTAATCCATTTGGACTTTAATAAAAAGCCCACATGTGAACTAAACACATTCTTACTAAAAGAAACAAGCCCACATGTCTTTCATTAATATATTAATATAATTAATCAGCCCATTAAATAAATAATGTGCAAATTATATTATTAATATATTAAATACAATTCTAAATGGACCCACAAATAGTCTGGTAGAATATATCAAGTGATTCATGCAAGTCCGTGTGGATTGGGGATCTTGGCGGGCCTATCTAAATTTAAGCTCCAATAGATATAACCAAATCACAATCAACAAATGATTCACTTAGGTTTAATCTATTAATTTTAGTTCATTCCACTAAAGAACTAAAATTGCACTATTAAATAAAGATGGAATAAGTTAACTATTCTCATTCATACCCTAGACAATCATATAGGAGATAGTGAATCCTCGTGAAGAATATCAGTAATTGCCAAGAGCTCATAGACCGCCTATAGCTCTCCAAGTTACCATATTTACTCATATAACCACACTTTGAACTTGGATATATATTATGACTTGTCCAGAAGTCATCTTTCAATAGACATTATTGAAAACGCAACGTTAAGATTTAATATCTAAAACCACAAAGCATCCATATGATGATATTCTACTCACATTTAATAAATGGAGCCACGATGTCCATATCTATAAATAAAGTCCTCTATCGATTCACTACAACAAAACTGGTCATCCACTACAAGCCATTCACTACGGGCTTGGGAGGCCTGTGATAGAAAACTGTTATTAACTACGAGCCTTTAAAAGCCCGTAGTGAAATTCGTTTTATAAAATCATTTACAACGGGCCTTTAAAAGCCCGTGATGGATAATATTTATCTACTACAAGCATAAATGGGCTCGTTGTGAAAAATGTATGTATTACGGGCTTTTGTCCGTAGTCTTTAAAGTTATTCACTACGCGCGAAGTCTGTATTGGCAAGTAATTATATTTGGAGGGAAACAAATATATCCCAATAGTCTGCCAAAAATCCCCTAAATTGAACCATTCAGATTCCACTAAATCCCCTAAAACAAAAATCCCCTAAATCTCTTTCATGTTTACCTAAAGCCCTAAAAATCTTTCTATCTGAGAAAGTAAATCCCTAATCCTCAAATTGGTTCAAGCTGTTTCACTTTATGTTTCTTCTTTCAATCTAATATCTGGTAAGATATCTTAATTACTAGCAACTCCAATCTCTACTCTCTACATCTTCAATCAATTAATTTTTGCTGGGGGTGTTTTGCTGGACTCTATTTTGGTTCTCTCTTTGATGTCTTCTTGTTTTCTTGTTTGAGCTATGTGTTTGTGCTTTCTTTCTTGCTTTTCTGTGTTGTGGTTTGTTGCCCTGCTATGTTTTTGGGGTTTTGTGGTAGATGATGCTTTGTTTTTGTTTGGGTTTGTTTCATTGGCTGTGTGTCGTGTGCTTGGTGTATGGGGGTGGTTCTGCTAGCTGCTAATCTCCAGCTTGATAAGCATCGTAATCAGTTGATTTAGTTGGAGCTTATCCTAAGTTTCGGTACTGTTTGTGTGAATGTCTATTCTCTGGTGACCGTAATATTTGGCATGAATATCCCATATACATGGACTCAGAATCATTGGTATGTATTTAAATGGGTTGTCATCATCTCTGGCGTAGCTCCTGCATTGTTTTTCTCAACGATAATCTTGTATGCTTGTGTGGACAACAATGAATAATGATTGATGATGGGTCCTAAGTCATGTTAAATAGTTGGTGGATATCATTATGTTGGCAAAGCTCTGTAAGTAAAAAGAGTAGGTGACTTGTCTAAGCTATTACTCTTAGGTGCAACTAAATGCAACAAAACTTCATTTTTGTGTTGTACGTGTTGTGCTGTGTATGATGGGATTGAATTTATGATGTTTTCTTACAAGTTACAGCATTTGATGATCAAAAAAAAAAAAAAAATCTCAGCTGTTCAAAAAAAAATAAATTAATTTTTGGTATAAGTTTTAGCTCTGCTGGTTCTCATGGTGTTGTGGTGTCATTGGTTTGCTTTTCTTTTTCTGATGGTCTATGATTTTCAGGTAGCATTTTGGATGAATGGAGGGTGACAGTAAATATAAGCTCAAGAGCCTTAATAGCAAAATGTAGAGAACATGTTTGTTTGGCCATCGATGATTTTTTTTCTGTCCTAGGTTACACATATTTCAAACGATCTCTACTAGTGAACTACCACAGTTACCATTAGCCATAAATTATGATGATTGATGTTGGTTCTTATTTTGTAAATATCTGTCATTGTTATAGATTTATGTATTTTTTGGCCTTCTGTTTCGTTTCTCTGAGTAAACTATTATAATTTATACCATTAGCCATGCATAAATTATGATAATTGAGTTTCCTTTCTAGTTTAGCTTTCTTTGTTTTAATTGTTAATTTCTGTAGTTTTGTTGGTTTTGTGCATCCTCTGTTCTGGTGGAGTTTAGGTTCTCTTTTATGTTTTTGTTGGCTTTGTTTGGGGTTGTATTGTATCTGCTACCCTCTTTTTGCTTATATTTGCTACTAGTATGTTAGTTAATGCTAATTTTGTGCAATGCAGTCCAAGATGGTTATTGAAGCAAGAAGTTCCAAAGATTGTGAAATCTATAAATAGACAACTTCGTGAGAAATCTATTAAGACAAAGGTAAGAATAGTTGATATCTATTATGGATTATCTGTCATGTGATCACTTTAGTATAAGTGTCTCATATGTCTGCACTGCAGGTTGGTACATTTTCTGTTTTGAGAGAGCTTGTGATTGTCCTGCTAGACTGCCTTGCAGACCACATTGGATCACTTATTCCAGGAATTGAAAAGGCATTAAATGTGAGTAAAAATCCTTTCAAGTTGAAGATGAAATATAATCTTGTGTAAATATATTTCTATTTTGGTGTTTTGATAATAAGGTATTCGTAGCTTTTTGTTCCTTTTATTTCAAGTTTCATCATTATAATTTTGCCCTGTTGTTTTTTGTCCCATGTTTTGCTGTTGTTTTTTGTGTTGTAAATTAGTTTAATGCAAACTATGCAAGATGATTCATATCATTTTATGTTGTGGTTTTAGAGAATTTCAGTCTTTTTACAGTGGGTTATATTCAAACACTATAATCTGTTCCTTTAACTTTCATGGTTGCTTTTGGGTGGCGATGGTGACCAACTGGAATGGAATCTGCTTTAGTAGATGCTGGTGTTGTTTTTGGGTGGTTTTCTTTTGGTTTTGTATTTGGATGGGTTGTGATTCTGTTCCAGCTGTGTTGTTGGTTCTTTCGGCAGCCCTTTTCAAAGGTCTGCGATAGGGGTGGTGTTTTTCTCTCTGTGTCAGGTCTTTGATCTTGGGGGTTTGCTAGCTGCTTTTTGTGTTGTTGTGCCAGGTTTCTGGTCTTTATAATATACTTACTTTGATTGTCAAAAAAAAAAAAAAAAAAAACTTTCATGGTTGCTTTATAAACTGCTTTGTTAGATTGTTCATGAATGGTAGATGAGAACAAGGATTTGGCTGCTTGTATTGATTTATAAAGTCTATAAATGTCATTGTACTTAAGTTACCATGCAAGTGTAGTGAGTTGCAGAAGTGAACTGGAGCACTCTTAGAAACAAGGAACAAGAGTTATGAATCAGAATACAGAACTATTGCAAGAAAGTTTGAATTAAAGCAATTTGCTTGAAGTTGGAATTAAATTTTTAGGAAAAACTATTATGAGAAAAATTAAGCTTATATAACTTTATCTGAAATATAAAGTCGGATTTTGTTGTATGCAAATCTCCAAGGATAATATGTTTGTATTAATTTACGAAGCCCGTTTACTGAATTAATAAACTCATAGGTCACTGCTACTGCGTATTCATAAAAATCACAAGTATTGACAAATTAAGATTTGCATACAACTGAAACAGCTGGATTGTAACCAAAAGAAAAGATAATTGGGACTCAACGCATACCAAACTTGAGCATTAGAGAATCAAAGCTTTGGCACTTGAACCCATCTTTCCTGATCTTTTAAAAGTTCCCAAAGAATACTACCAGCTAATGCCACAAACTATTGCTATAAAAAATATGGGTTGAGATACTAAGATTCTCTTAATTTTTGTGTGGTTGATTAGTTGCAACCAGATGAGTTTCTTTTCCCACTTTCCAATAATTAAAGAGTGAGAGTAGTAATAGATGGAACTTCACATTGGTTCTCAAAATTGGAATATGTCACAGAAAAAGAAAAGCAGCCACTGAATCCGAAACTTTGTACCTTGCTAGAATTAGGGACCAATTTTTGCAGTGTCTTCATCCTTTGGTTGATCTTATCTCTTCTTTTCTAAAAACATTAATGTAAAGTGCAAATAATTAAATAATGGTGAGTGTAATTACACACACGTGTATATATATATATAAAACAAAGTCTCCAGAAGAAGTTATGTAGTAGTATTTTATTATTATATGTCGGTCCTCAATTAGAAACTACTACTTTGGAAAGAAGCCATACTAACAAAATCTCATAAATTTAGGATAAATTACACTGCTCTAATAGACTGTCTGAACATTGAAAAATTACACTACTTTGAAAAATTTGTTCCATTCCACTGCTCTAATAGACTGTCTGACCATTGTACGACTAACACCAATGATAAAACAAGTTTTAATTCATTGGTGTTAGTTGGCTTGTTTGTATATGAGCACCAACAGCAGTATACAGTTCAATTAGTTTGTTGATGCTTAGCAATGTGATCTGGTGTGAATAAGCTATTGGCAAGTTGGCTGGTATTGATGAGTTGTGGTGGAGTAGGTAGTTGTTGTTTTGGGGCCTTTTGTTTCTGGTTGTGTTGTTGTTTCATTGGGGGGGGGGGGGGGGAGGTGTTGTCCCCTTTCTTTTTTGAGTGTTTTGTGGGTCTGTTTTGTGTCTTCTGGTTGTGTTTTCGTTTTGCCTGGCTTGGTGCTTTAATAATATCTTTGCCTTTTAAAAAAGAAAAAAAAGTTGAATGCTTTCAAATTCTTATGAATGTATCATTTTAATATTGATTGGTATAATAAATTATTGATCAATTTTTCAGAGTTGGTTCCATGCAAATGGATAAAGATTGGCTAAAATTTTCAAGGTTCATACAATAAATCTTATTTGATGAATACACATATAAGATTTCAAGTAATGATAATGTAATGTTTTTTTTTTTTCCCTTTTTCATCTGTAGAGTAAGGAAAGAATATAGAGATGGTGCCAAAAATTTTGTTGAGGCTGCTAAAAGAAATGCTAGAAATCGTGATTTGATAGTTTGCCCTTGCAAACAATGTATAAATCAAAATTTCCATCCTACTAAGATAGTGTACGAACACCTAGTCATTAATGGGATGGATCCTACATACACTAATTGGGTTTTCCATGGGGAAAACCCAACAAGTTATGGACAAAATGAGAACAATTCAAATACATTTAGAATGTATAGGGATGCTTTGTTTGAAGATGTTTGTAATATTGAACCGGAGGTCAAAATACGAGATGAAGAACTTACTCGGAATGTGGAAGAGGCAGAAACACCTTTGTATCATGGTAGTATCAAATACACCAAATTGGCTACCATTGTAGTTTTATACAAACATAAAGCTACACATGGTCTATCTGATAAGGGTTTCGATGAACTTCTTGGCATTCTTCGAGACATTTTGCCACAAGATAATGTACTCCCTGATTCATTGTACTCAACAAAAAAGTTGCTTAAAGTATTTGATTTAGGATATGAGAAAATACATGCATGCATCAATGATTGTTGTCTGTTTAGAAAAGAATTAGAGCAACTTGAGGAATGTCCATTGCTAAGGATCATGTACTTGCTTCAATGTCCAATTGTTGGCGACAATATAAGAGTAGGATAAAAAAACACATTAGAAATGTTCCACCCGGTCCTGAGACATCTAGAAAGCTCCAACTACTGAAGCCGGACAACATTTCAGATATAGCATAATGGAACAAATTTGTCAAATTTCGACAGTCTCAAGAATTCGTTGTAAGTCTTTTGAATTTAACTTCATTAAAGCAAGCATGGTGTTATACAAGCATATGATTTATTTTTTTATTATTGTAGGAAATAAGTAAACGTTATATTGAGCTGGCCAAGAAGAATGAAACCCCACATACAATTAGTCGTAAGGGATTTGCACGATTACGGGAAGAATTGGTATGTCAAATTATGAAGTAGTGTAATATCAACTAAATCTGCTGTTATTATTATGAAGTTAAGTTATGATTTTCTTTGTTTGCGTCATTTACTGTTAGAGGGCTGCAAAAATAGCCAAAAATGAAGATCCCGACGAAGTAGATAGATTGGAAACTTGGATAGCTAGGCATAAGCACAAAGATGGGACATCAGTGAATGAAAATGTTGCAAACAAAATAGTAAGATATGCTAACTTTTAACTTATATGTTTTGTAATTTTATATAAGTTTTTTTTTTTTTTTTGATAACAGCATTTTACTGATAACCAAAGCCAATAAGAGGCATAACAAAACCAAAACATAATACACAACTGCAGTAGTTAGCTGCAGTAGCAAAAGCAAGCCATAGGAAACCAAAAGAAACCCCAAAACAGAAGGAACAAAAACTAATTATGTTGCCTATCCAAAAGCCTGCACAACTGTCTATAACTTTTAAGAAAATACAACATTTTTTTTTTTTTGAAACATCTAGCTTTATTTAAATATAAATTACATAGGCAAAATACATCAAAAACCAACAGTCCAAAAGACCACATGCAAATTAAACCTCCACCCAAAATAACAAACCCCAAACCAGGTAGAAAGAAGAACACTCAGACAGAGCAAGCATCAAACAAAAATAACCAAGAAAGAGGCCAAGGCCAAGCCAACCAAAAAACAGAAAATCAAACTACACCAGAATCAGTTTGTTTGTTGATTTTAAGTCTTTCTGTTTCCTTAAGAGGGTTATAAATCAAATGCTTGTCATCTTTTGTTGACTTGGATCAACTTGGGTTTGTGTTAGTTTGCCCTTTTAATTCTGGTTTTTATGTATATGATCGGTTTGTATGCAATTTTTTATACAATGGTTGCTGAGAAAACTAAGGAAAATGGAATGAAATGTAAGTAGATCCTTCATAGTTTATGTTCTCTCTAGTATTGGTGTCAAATTTGTGGAAATTGGATATAGCATATAACCCAATTGTTGATTCAAAGCCAACTATTGTTTCTTGTTTTTTGATTGATTGAAGTATTGGTGTTAGACAGGCTAGAAAATACTAGTATAATGTGTTAAATTTATAGGAAATTGTTTATTGAAATGAAATTTGGGTTGATCATTTATCACTGGAGTTTTTTTTTTTTCTGATTTATTCTTGAATTTTAGATTATAGTAGACTTGATTGATCATGAATTGAAAACACTACATAATGGGGAAGAGGACTGGTTTATTTTTAATGGAACTTTTATGTTCAGTATCTTTTATGTTGAAATATATTGTAGGGAAAGGTAGATATTGTTGTTGAAATTTTTCTTGGACACTTTAGAATTTCAAACATTAGTGATATTTGATGGATAATAAATGAGCCACTTCATGATATCGGTTCAAAGTTTTTGATACAGAAATGGTTTTGCTTATAGGCATTATGCTATGCATAGTGATCTCAAGAAGTTAAATTCAGTTTTTTTTTTTTTTTAAAAAAAAAAAAAAGCTTTTCATAATCTGTTTGGGGATTTTGTTGGAGTGCTCAGAACTTGGAAGTTTGAACAATGAACTCTCTTATTGACAATGCATCCTTCAAATCTATGTCATCTTTTTGCATAAATAGGCAGAAATGGAGGCTATTCCCCTGGATAAGACAAAATCAATTACAAATGATGCTGTAGCTCAAGTTTTAGGAAAGGAGCGTCGAGGTCGAGTTCGAGGACTTGGTTTGGGTGTTACGCCAACAAAAGTACATGCAGCTGTGATTGGCAAAACAACTACAATGCAACTTCAAGCAGAAATGAAAGATCTTAGGCAACTGGTCAAAGAATTGCAAAATGCTTTCAATAATCAGGTAATGTGAGATAAAATAATTTGGGTAGAATGAATAATTGTTTGACCGGTATATACAATGAATCTAAAAAGAAAAGTTTGATTCATTTCAGACCAATGATAGAGCTGTAGCTGAAGAAAGAGTACAACAGGTAAATAAACATAGCTATAATATTATTATTTTTCTTGTGTTTGATGTTTTTTAGTTCTAATACCTTTTTTTTTTTTAGCCACGGTATTCAAGTAATTCGAATCTACAAGGAAGTGATAAAGGTGTGAAATTCGTTGGATCTTCAAAGGTAAATATTATAAGAAGTTATTTTTTAAAATTGTTAAGAAATTAACACATTCTTTGTTTTAATGATTCTGTTTTTTTATTTTCTAATTTTTCTTTTAACATTTTTATTTTTTATTTTTATGTTAGTCACCACTTGGGGTTTCTACAAGTGAAAAGGATGCTTCACCTAAAAGGGTACAAAATGCAAGTTATCACATTGGATTGGTAATGGACAAATAGTGGCAGAAGCTGAAATTGATTGCACCGATCCTCAAGCAACAGTTCATCACAAGCTTCTTGGTCCGGATTATTGGAAAGTTTGTGTCAAGAAGATAATGGTGGGTGATGTTCCGTTGATTCGTGATACTAGTGAATTACAAACACTTGAAGATGCTAGAGGTACATTTATAGCTTGGCCATCAAAATACATTACATATTAGGATTTCAGTGAATGTTTGTAAACATTTTAGGACGTCAAACTTTTAACTATGATGTAATTTGTTGAATGTTTTCGTGACATTACTTTTATTATTATTATATATATGCATACTGTTATGGATATATCCATGTCTACAATGATAACAATTTTAATGAGATAATAGATTATGAAAAAATTCAAATTCAAATTATATATACCAGATCAATAGGTATTTTTTTTTTCTTTGAAAAAACCATCAACTACGGACATGGAATGTTATAAATAAAACAATTATCATGTGTACAACCCGTAGTAAGTAGCTAATTAACTACGGGCAACGCATGTTGTAGTATATAATATTAATCATGAACATGATCTGTAGTCGAAATGAAATTAACTACGGTAGATGCACGTTGTAGTTGAGCATATTTATCACGGACAGACTCCGTAGTCGAAATGCGATTCACTACGGGCAATACCCGTTGTAGTTGTGATCAAGCCAAAATTGGTATGATTTTGGCCCTCATTTCCGTTTCTTTTTGCTTGATTCTCGGGCATTTCCCCGTGTTTAATGTTGTTAAATTGAGTGTTTCAGGTTTTATTAGGTTTCAGAAGCAATGGAGATAAAGGTGGAGGACTTGTGCAAAAATGTCTCACAAATGAGAAGAAACAGGGCATTTTCGCCACATAGGCAATGGAGGTCGCCACTTGAGCGCCATGGCGACAGAAGAGTTCCCCAAGGCATCAAAAGGTCGCCACTTGGGCGCCACTTGAGCGCCATGGCGACAGAAGGTCACAAAAACAATCAGGTGTGGTCGCCACTTGGGGTCGCTCTGGCGACCTCCCTTGCAAGTGGCGACCTAGTGCACTCAAGGCATGGTCGCCACTTATGGTCGCCAGAGCGACCTTGATGCACAAAGGGCGACCTCTTCACATTTCCAAGGTCGCCACTTATGGTCGCCAGAGCGACCTTGATGCACAAAGAGCGACCTCTTCACATTTCCAAGGTCGCCACTTATGGTCGCCAGAGCGACCTTGATGCACAAAGAGCGACCTTTACACATTTTGGTCATGTTCGCCACTTGACAAAGAGCGAGAAAGATGGTTTTCAGAGCGACCTTTTCATCTAACCGTTTTACGCTCCATGGTCGCCAGAGCGACCAAATAGCGACCAAGGCTCCACATCAGCGAATCAAGTCGTTACCAGTACATGTCCATGAGTGAGTATATATATGAGCATCTCTTCACTTTCAAAATCATCGAAAATCAGAGAGAAAATTGTAAGAATTCATTTCAGATCTAGATCAACTTCCATGGCACATTTTTCATCATCCTCCATTTCTCTCCTTGAACTCATCTAATCCATCCAACCCTCAACACAAAACCTTGATTACTTCACTACATCATTCCTCATCCCACCATTTTCTCCACCAAAATCCTTAGTAACTTTCCACCAAAACACCCACATTCCAAGACATTTCCTTAACCTCCATTCCTTGCATCTAGGAGCATAGAGGAGAAGAAGGATTGAGCTTAAAGAAGGTGACCCAAGGGTTATTTCCTTATCATTTACTTCTTTTCATTTATTGCAATTATGTGTAACTAAACCCCTAATCTAGGGGATAGATTTGAGGAACAATTGGTTGTGGGTTTAGTCTAGCTTGTAATGAATCTCTTATGTGTTCTATTCATTCAATTTAATTAGATTTCATTCATTATAATTGACTTGTATATCACTTGTTGATTGCTATCTTGAGTGGAATAATTTGTTATATATTCACATGTGGATTGACAACCTTTGTGTGATTAAGAACCCATTGGATAGGATAGATTAGTGGTGGGTATATCAACCCCACTAATCTAAGCCTCTAAATGGTTAACATAATGAGATTGGTACATTAATGATGCTAGTAGCTTACCCACATCCAAGTGTTAATCGATCTATTCCCTAGTTCTCTCATTAATTGATTTTATCACTATTCTTATCAAGGTGTTGAGTATTCTATTTTTCATAACATTTTTGTGTATTTTCATTTGAGTAGTTTAGCATTGGTGGCTTTAGAAACCACACATTTATCAAACTCTATGATTTGTTTTATTGTTCTAAGATTAGTCAATTTATCTAATTAACACTCCATTCCCTGTGGAACGAACTTGCTCACTATTTTGCTATCTAATCACATTTTAAAAGGATTAAGTGGCTTTAAAAGAGTTTTCAAGAATCAACCAAAAACTATCATTTTTACTATTTTGTTGAGTACACAAACGACCTCATCAAGTTGATCCTATTTATCACGGACAGACTTCGTAGTCAAAATGAAATTAACTACGGTAGATACACGTTGTAGTTGAGCATATTTATCACGGACAGACTCCGTAGTCGAAATGCGATTCACTATGGGTGATACCCGTTGTAGTTGATCCTATTTATCACGGACAGGGTCCGTAGTCTAAGCGCGCCATTATCCATCACAGACTCGCATATGACGGGCGTTGCCCGTAGTCGTTACGCGTCTATAACGGGCATTGCCCGTAGTAAATAGCGGTTTTTCTTGTAGTGATTAACAAATGAATACCACCAAACTATCGAGGATAGACTATGCTATATAATTGTACTCATTGATAGCTCAAATGATAACACTTGCAACCATAAGTCCATCATTTATCTCAGGATTAAGATAGACTCTCCGATTGTCCTGATAATGAAAAGACTTTTATCTATTAACAGTTCTAGAAAAAAGCATTTCATTGTGATCCAGTTCAATGCACCCAGTGCACTAGATTCTTTTACTCGAAGACCCTTCAATGATTTTAGACTCATCACAACACATTTGATCCCACTCAAATGCTAGTAAAAGAATTCTACAACTTTAACAAGATAAAGGTGCCCAACCTTTAACTTAAGTTGTGAACGTTATTCAAGACTAACTAAAGAATTGTGTCTACCTCATACATATCCAGATGTACGAACAATTCTTCTTTTCTCATAGTCTTTTGACCTTATGATTATTTACTTTGACAATTATAATAATAAATGCTATAAGATTTTGTTAACAAACAGAAATCACTTTATTAATATGAAAAGATTGTCAATTACAATATTACACTCTGGCTATTAGCATAATCCTAACACATCAAACATCATCTAGCATCATCTAGCTTCATCTAGGATCAAATGCTTTAAGCGTGGTGGCATAGGACACATCTCTCTCGATTATGGAAATTTGTGGGTTAATTGCACAAACATACACTCTATTTATCTAATAAAGCGAATTTTCAAACAAATGCCCTATTCAAACCCAAACATCCCAATTGGAATGTGCTTGGGGTATGGAAAGTCAATAGTGCCCTAATCGTGCCAAATATGTTGTATATTTTGGCCTTCATTTTTGTTTCATTTGTTTCGTTTTCTTGCGTTTTAGCGTCTCTTATGGGCTCTTTGTTCATAATTGTAGGCATTCATTCATTTCTGGTGTCATAAGCAAAATGCGGGACTTTCAGGCAAAAAGGAACCAAAAGATGCTAAAAGAAGGACAAAAGCCATCAGAAGCTCCAAAAGTGTGAGTGAGTACAGGTCCCAATAGCACTCTTGCCAAAACCTGGGAGCTGAAATTGTGAAAAATTGATAAAGTATGGGTGAGTGTGGGTCCCAACAGCACTCTTGCCAAAACCCAGGAGTTGAAATAGTAAAAACTTGATAAAGTGCGGGTAAGTGTGGGTCCTAACAACACTCTTGCCAAAACCCAGGAGCTAAAATTGTGAAAACTTGATAAAGTGCGAGTGAGTGCGGGTCCCAACCGCACTCTCACCAGCACTCTTGCACGTACCAGATTTTGTTTTTCAAGCATTTTTGACCTATTTTTGTAAGCCTATAAATAGAAAGTGTTTGTAGATCGAAAAGGGGAGTTCCCACTTAGATATTTTCTGATCATTTACTTTCTCTAAAGCTAGGAATACTTTCCCTCTCATCCAAACCCATTCTCTACTCACCAAAGGCAACTAGGAGGATTAGATTAAAGCTTCAAGGAAGGAGATGCTCTTCAAGGGTTTTCTCTCAATCTCTTCTCTTAGTTTATATGTTGTAATAGACATGAGTAGTTAAATCCCTCATTAAAGGGTTGATGTGATTAGTTTGATGGATATTGGTCTTTTGTAAATAAACTCTATTCTATATACATATCTATCTTGCACGTTTTATTCTCTTGCTTTAATTGTTTTCCATTGATTGGCCTGTCTTGGATACACCCTCTTAGCAAGTTCTCTTTGGAATCTATTTGAGTAGACAACTAGGTACACACCCTATTTGGTTGTCTAATGCTCTATTGAATGGAAAGATTTCTTGAAATCTGGCTTAATAATCATGTCTTAATCTAATCTTGAATGGATGGCCTTCACTATACACCCTAGGTCAGCCACTTGTGAGAGAATTAGAAGCCTTCACTATACACCCTAGGATGGCTATATTAGTGATTTTGCAAGAACTAACCCTTCAAGTAGAATCTGATTAAATAACCTCCAGCCTCATCTAATCTTAAATGGGTGGCCTTCACTATACACCCTAGGTTGGCCACTTGTGAGAGAATTGGAAGTCATCACGATACATCCTAGGATGGCTACATTAGTAAGAGGTTGAGCCCTTAATAGATAGATGAGCATTTATGATTAGAATCCTAAATGAGCAACTAGCACTATACACCCTAGGTTGGTTGCTTAAGAGGGATTAATCTCTAGTAAGAGATCTTTACTATACACCCTAGGTTGACCCCCTGCTAGAGATAAAAAAACCAACACTATACACCCAAGGTTGGTTACATTTGATAAAATGTGCTTGATTATGAGTTTGTTGCATTGCCCAATGTTCACTTACGAGTCCATTAACTCCTTAGTCACATCATCATACATTCATCACATTACTAACTTAGTTGCATTCTAGTTTTAACATTAATTGTAGCTTGCATCTTAGTGTTAATCTTTTCTCAACAAAACCATTGATACTTTACTTTTATGCATACTAGTTTTATTAATCATAATCTAGTCATCACTACCTCTGATCCTTGTGGACGACACCCGTGCTTACCGCTTTACTCGGTTTTATACTTGTGAGCGCAGTGCATAGGTTTTATAAATATTTTTGACCTACAATCTTTTTAACAACGAAAAACGTACTCGTCATGCCCTTAGGTAAAAGGGAGAGGTTATTTTGGTGGGTAAATTTCACAAACAACCCTAAATTTAGGTATAATTGTATAAATATTCATTTTTTTCCTAATAATTACATAAATATACCCTATCATCAGTTGATTTTTGTTAACTTTAACCTTTAACCACATTTGTATCCTAAAATGACTAAACTACCCTTGAAAACTTATTTATCTATTCTTTTATTATTTAAATATATTAAAAAAATATTTACTTAAAAAAAAAAGAAAAAATCGGTACAATTGTTTTTGTTGCTTTCTTTCTATCATTTTTTTAACACAACCAAAACCCACAAAACTGAAAAATGGTTGTGTTTAGTGGGTTTTAATTGTGTTTAGTGAGTTTTGTGGGTCTTGATTCTATTGATTAAATGTAATTGTTGATAGGTTTTGATTGTATTGATGAAATGAAATTGTTTATGGGTTTATGAGTATGAAATTGAATGTTTTGGTGATAAAATTGGTTTTTGAAATCTGAAAATTGGGTGTTTGGGGATATGGAAAATGTAAAAAAAAAAAAATGGTAGAAAGAAAAAGAAAATCAAAGCAAAAAAAAAAAAAAATTGTACTGATTTTTTCAATTTTTTAAGTAAATATTTTTTAATATTTTTAAATAATAAAAGAAAAGATAAATAAGTTTTCAAGGGTAGTTTCGTCATTTCGGGATACAAATGTGGTTAAAGGTTAAAGTTAACAAAAGTCAAATGACGGTAGGGTACATTTATGTAATTATTAGAAAAATAAATTATTTATACAATTACACCTAAATTCAGAGTTGTTTGTGAAATTTACCGACCAAAATAACCTCTCCCTTTTACCCAAGGGCACTATTGACTTTCCATACCCCAAGCACATTCCAATTGGGATGTTTGTGTTTGAATGTGGCATTTGTTTGAAATTTTGCTTTATTAGATAAATAGAGGGTATGTTTGTGCAATTAACCCGACATTTGAAAAACAAAAAGAAGGGAAAGGTGATGGCCGCCACTTTGAGTGGAAGTGATAACTCGGATGAGAGAGAAGAATCTTTGGATGATGAAGATCAAGTGGCTAACTTCATAGCCTTTGCCTCCTCCCACAAGAGCAAAGATGTTGATGATGAAGAGGAAGAAAGTCAAGAGGAAGATAAATTAAGTAATGATGGCTCTTTATCCTACTCCACAAATGGACATGTGGATGCCATGGATCTTGAAGACTACATCACCAAGTTCGAAAGCTCAAGGATGAAAAACAAAAAGGAGATTCAAAGGTTGAAAGAAGATAACCTTAAGCTATCAACCAAAGTGACCCACCTAAGTGAGGAAGTAGTAAGATCCAAGAATATTGAAGATAAGCTAAGAGATGAGTTAGCCTTATCTAAGAGGAATGAAGAAGGAATGAAGAGGGAGCTTGAAGAAGCTAAAGAGTCAATGACTAAGATGGCTTCAAGCACCAAGAAGCTTGTCCACATGTTGAGAGTTGGAAAAAGGCCAAGTAACAAGAGAGATCTTAGCTACATTGAAGACAAGGAGGCTTCCTCCTTTAGCAAGATGACCTTTGTCAAGAGCATGGACATCAAGGAGCCTCCTCCTCCTCAACTCCCTAAGAAGAAAATTGACCTAAGAGAATGTTCAAGAATGATCAAGAAGTGCACAAGTAAAGGTGGCACTAAAAAGGGCAAGCTCAAGCTCAACCAAAAAGGGCTCCTCAAGCTAACTTCCCTCAACCAAAAGTCCATCAAGGGATGAGGCCAATCATGCAAGCTCAATCGAGGAAGCAACTGTTGGGGATTTTGCCCTAAAGTTTGTAATTTGTAAATGTGAATTGAACATAAAACCAAGATGTAGTTCATTGATTCAAATTGTCTCATACATTTATATATAATATGTATACTTAACATCCAAGATTGCCAGATGTAATCTCTAACTGAGTATATAAGTGTCATATATAGAGGTATTCAGTTTGAGATATGCAATCTAAAGAGTCTATAGATAGCAAATAGATTTGGACAAGCTCAAGCTCAACCAAAAAGGGCTCCTCAAGCTAACTTCCCTTAACCAAAAGTCCATCAAGGGATGAGGCTAATCATGCAAGCTCAATCGAGGAAGCAACTGCTGGGGATTTTGCCCTAAAGCTTGTAGTTTGTAAATGTGAATTGAACATAAATAAAAGAAGCAGTTCATTGATTCAAACTGTCTCATACATTTATATATAACATGTGTACTTAACATACAAGATTGCTAGATGTAATCTCTAACTGAGTATATAAGTGTCATATACAGAGGTATTCAGTTTGAGATGTGCAATCTAAAGAGTCTATAGGTAGCAAATAGAGTTGGGTACTTTATTTGTGGTTAATCTACTGCTACGGTCCATTCCGTAAGGTACAATGGTCTTAACCTAGACTATTAATATGGTGATATGAGAATGGAGGCACCTTATATGATGTGATCATATAGGACTGGGCCATGATCTATATGAATCTCTCATAAAGATCCGTTACAAGATGAGATTCATATATATCAACAAATGATGGCTATATATGGGTGATCTTAATCCTGAGTGTTTTATCAACTCCTTCAAGTTATATCGTGGCTTTTGACGTACCATGAATGAGATCGGAGTTACATTCTTGGTCAAAAACTTCGTATGTTGGAATCACGATTTGGCTTATGGCTGGGAAGGTTTGTACACAATAGAGGAATCCACTCCTTCTTGCGAGAAGTAGATAGTAGTTCCTTTAAGGATTGATTCGGGGCTTGAATAATATGAGCACTCTTCTAATTCCGTAAGGAATGCAGGATTTATTGTTCATTAGAGAATCAATGGTACTTAATGGAAAGATATAATTAAAGGGGTATAACGAACATTAAGACCCAGCTCTAATTATGAACTACTGTAGGGGATCATACCATATGTAATAGCTATATCGATAGACACTGAATGTTATTGGTTTATATAAAAACATCTATAGTTGAGAGAGTACAGCTTCAGGTTGTAGGTTCAAATCGTAACTGAGACATAAAATAATTAGATTATTTTATTCTTAGTTAGGTATAGTATTTAAGTTTAAATCAATTAGGGTTATGTGGGAGTTAGAATCATACTCTACCTATAACACTTAAATACTAATTATCTTTTGAATATATGGAGATATATTTGGAAAGAGAAAATGATTTAGTTTGAAAAATATATAAAGATGTATATTAAATAACTAAATAATATAAAACTGATAAAGGTATTAGTAAACCTAATTTGAACCCAATATATATATATATATATATGTGCAAGCAAAAAGAAGAGAAAGAGACAACAACACACAAAAAACAAAAAGGGTGCGGTGGCCAAGAAAGAAAAAAAAATTATTATTTTTTAGGCTAGCCACATTCTATATAGACAAAGCAAAGAGTTGCTTCGTGTGTCTCTTCATCCTCCTTATTCCTAAGTACCATGACACGCCCACACGCCGTTACCAATCCCGGGTCATAGATAGGAAGATATTGTGGTTCAAATCAGGAAGCAGATCGAAAAGAAGAAGGAGCCTACAAATGTTGGTATGAAATAGTTTCTTCTCCTTCTTATTGCATTTGATTATTACTGTACAAATGGGTTAGTTTATGATTGCACAAAAAATTTTAAAACCCTTCCGCTTCGCAATCTGTAACCTTGGGTACCTACAATTGGTATTAGAGCCAATTTTTGTACAATATAATCGAATTCGATTGCTCCTGATTGCACGTATGAATATGTATGCACTTTCTAATGATTGTATGATGTTTATAATTTTTTATTTATTTATTCTAAACATTGTTGGTCGTTAATTGTATGGTACAATAGGTGTAAGGTTCTTTTCAATGGTTGTAATTTATGCTGTAATATTAACCCTGGGTTATATGATTTATTTTTTTTATTTCGTTGATTTGCTGTAATTTTATATTATTGATGTAAATCGACAAAGAAGACGATCCGAAAGACATAACATAACAACTGTGTGGACTAGGGATGGCAATTAGACCCAGACCCGCAAGACCCGACCCTACCCTACCCGCGTGGGTCAAGTCTGGGTCCTCACATTTGGGTCACGGGTCAAGTCTGAGTCCAAAATATTATACCCGATTCGAGTCCGGGTCGGGTCTGGGTCTAGGTCTGGGTCTATAAACCCGGATTCGGACCCGTAGACCCGAATAGTGAGTTAGTTAAAAAAAATAAAAATTGAAGAATTTGAAATTAAAATTGAATGCAAATAATAATATTTCCCTTTTTGTGTCCTCTATTTATTAATTTTTTTATTTAGTTATTTATATATTTAAGTATATATATTTTTTTAGTATTTTATTGTTTTTTTTTTTTTTTGGATCGTGGGTCAAGACCCAGACCCGTAAATTTTCATGGGTCCTCGGTCAGGTCTGGGTCTTCCTAAGACCCATGGGTCTAGACCCGAACCCGAAAATTTTCATGGGTTTGGTCTGGGTCTGGGTCTAATTATTTTTGTCAGGTCTGGGTCTGGGTCCAGTAGGACCCAACCCATTGTCATCCCTAGTGTGGACCATGTTCAACAGATGTGCGAAGCACTATCTCTTTAATTGTGATGCGTGGTGAACTGATGCATATGTGCTAAGTGTCGCATGTTGAAGCATATGTGTGATGCACAATTGTTGTGTTAATTATGCGTTTATGCTTGTGTTGTAGATGTCATGCATGCAACATTTTAATTGTTATAATGTTATATGTATGCTTGCATGCACCGCGCAACACAGTGTATGTTGTAGCATTACGTCATGCACGCAACATGACATGCGCGCAAAACACATGAAATCAATGCGCAAGTGTTTCGCAAATGGTTGTGTTCTCACGCACTCCCTATTCACAAGCACTAGGGCTGCATGTACGCAAGCACGTTTGGGATGATTTTGGGAAATCTCGAGCCTCCAAAAAATGTTATAGTAACATTTGGGCTTTAATGGATTTAATCCATGAGTTGGATCCAATAAAATAAATCAAGTTGGACTTGATTTTTGGGCCCGAAAGACGCAGAAGATATTACAGATGGACTTGAAGTTTTTTGAAATTACAAGAAGACCAAGGAATGCCTTGGATATTTTTTGTAATTAGAAATTTTTTAAGTTAGATAAACTCATTGTACTCGGTCAACTAATGTAAGCTTTTATTACAGTAGAATTTCTATAAATTAATCTCCTATAAATTAATAACCTCTATATATTAATAAAAAATATTGGTCCCGACTCGGGCCAGTGTAAAATATTAATAAACCCGTATATCGTAATAATTAATAATTTCTTTTGAAATCCAGTGTAAAATTTCGGTCGCTCGTATAAATTAATAATTTCATAAAATTACTAAATATATTACCTAACATTCGATAACTAAAAAAGTATTTCAAGATGCTTGTTTGCTAAGGCCACCAAATTTAATATTTTTTACTTCATCCTTCATCTTAAGAAATTATTGTAATCACCTTGTTGTTTTCTTGTTATAGCCCAAAGGTTTCAACTAAATTTAGCATTTCAATAAGAAATTTCCATAATAAATTTTTCCTAAATAAGGAATCCTAAAAAAAGAACATTCCTTAAACTAGAAAACTGACTTCCACACGTTATTAAGAAAAAAAATAACATTTATAAGGTAAAACTCTTCAAATTAATAACCTCTCTAAATTAATACTCAATTGTGGGTCCCAAGAATATTAATTTAGAGGGGTTCTACTGTATGAGATGATTAAAGCATTTACATGTATATACATATCATTTAGATTAGGTGTGCCTACACATATGTATGTTGATATGTCATACATGCATTTTAGCCATCTATATTATGTGTTTATTTTTTTTAATTTGATTAAAATGGGTAATTCACGTAATTGGCTATATAGTAATGGGATTAGTTTTTAGGAGTAAAAACTTGGTAATTCTCATTAATCACTAATCTTTTTATTAAAGAGTTTAATTACTTAGATTAGTAGGGTCCTTTATATATATTAGAATTAATTCGATTAAGTCCCTAATAATGTGTTTAGTTTTAATAGTTAAAACTTGGTAAATACACATTTAATAATTCTAGTCTTAGTAAAATTGTTTACATAGATTAGAATTTCACTAATGAACTAGATTTTTAAGAGTTTAAAATAAAATTAGTTTATTAGTTATTGGAATAGGATTGTAATAATTTGTGATTAATGCACTTGACACTTAGATTGAAATTAGCCGTTTAATCTAGTTTAATCTAGGTGCATTAATATTAATAGAAAACCCTGATTATAAAATAGTGAGTAGGAGAGGGATATATGACATTATATCCTGCGGTCTCCATCATTAGTTCAACACCGTGAGATTCGGGTGAGGTCTTGTGATGGCTTTGCTTTCGTCCTCCCTAAGGAAGGTTTCCATAAGAATCAATACCAAGGTTGACTTCCTAACGGATAGGATTTCTGAAGGGATTTCGGGATTGATCAACCCTAAGGCGGCAATTCTCGAGTTAAGCTCTAGAGATCTGAAATGATGGGTTACGCTCACAACGTTTTAATTAAATTGGTTAATTAAAAACCTGACTAAATAAACGATGGTTGAATGATATTGCAATAAGAGTTATTGTGGTATATCATTTGATTGAGAAGGTCTTGATCCAACATGTAAGAACTTGACCGACCCTAAGGCGGCACTTACTTGTGGTATGTAGGATTGTCGTGGCATAGAAACATTGTTTTCTTAGGGTTGTTCTTGTTCATTAAAAATTTTCATGCATCATGTTTAATTTTATGCCGAACATTCGCACATGTTTTGAATTTATGACTGAATGAATTCTTAATTTATGTTTTATCATCCATGTCATCTGCACTATTACAAATCATAGCCAATGACATATTAACTGATGACAACTACACTAAATGAAAACATAACATAAATGCAATCTTGGTCACCAAAGACCTAAAGTTTGTGCTTACGGAGGAATGTGCTCCAAGGCCTACTGCCAATGCCACACGAACTGTTCATGAGGCATTTGAGAAATGGATCTTATCAAATGAGAAAGCTCGAACATATCTACTAGCAAGTATGATAGATGTGCTTGTCACTAAGCACGAAGTAATAGGTACTGCATTTGAAATAATGGAGTCATTGCAAGCCATGTTTGGGTAGCCCTTTAAGCAAAAACGGCACGAAGCTGTTCGTTATCATACTAATGACTCTTCGAAAGAGTTTCGATCAATTTAAAAGCAACTATCGGATGAACAAGTTGCGGTTCAATTTGACTCAGTTGCTTAATGAGCTCACTATCTTTGAGTCCATGACTAAGGACAACAAAAATAAGACTAGTAAGGCAAATGTTGCTGAACCATCTTCTACTGGATCAAAGAAGAGGAAGAGGTTTGCTGGGAAGGCTAAGGGTAAGCCCAAACCCAAGAAAGCCCAAAGCAAGAAGAAAAAGGCAAAAAGTAAATGTGATTTACTTGTTCTTGAATTATGTATAGTGGAAGATGATTCTTCACCCTGGATAGTTGATTCGGGGGCCACTAACCACGTTTGTTCTTCTATGCAGTGGACTAATTCTTGGACACAGCTTGAGGAGGGAGCCTTCTCTATGCGTGTTGGGTCAGGGGATGTCGTGTCAACTCGAGCAGTGGGTGTAGTTAGACTATATTTTGGAAGTTGTTTCATTATTTTGGATAATGTATTTTTAATTCCTGGATTTACTCGAAATTTGATTTCAGTTTCAAAGTTGTTGGAACAATTATATTTTATTTCTTTTAATAATAAGTCTATTATTATTGCAAATAATGGTTTGAATGTATGTTCAGGATTAAACGAAAACAACTTGTATGTTTTAAGGCCGTTAATACATACTACACTACTCAACACTGAATTGTTTAAAATTGAAAAACCTAAAACAAAATGACAAAAGATTTCTCTAGAAAACGAAACATATCTATGACATCTAAGACTTGGCCATATCAACCTTGACTGGATAGATAGACTAGTGAAAAGCGAACCTTTAAGTGAGTTAAAGGTTGGCACCTTACCTGTCTGTCAATCTTGTTTAGAAGGTAAAATGACCAAGAGACCTTTTACTGGAAATGGGCTTAGAGTTAAAGAACCACTAGAGCTTATACATTCAAACGTTTGTGGATCGATGAATGTTAAAGTAAGAGGTGGTTATGAGTATTATGTCACCTTTATATATGACTACTCGAGATACAGATATGTCTACCTAATGCAATGGAAGTCGAAAACTTTTGAAAAGTTCAAAGAATTCTGAGCTGAAGTTGAGAACTAGTTAGGAAAGACTATCAAGTCTCTATGATTGGATCGTGGAGGTGAGTACCTTGATCAAGAGTTTGAAGACTTTATGGTCGAGTATGGGATAGTGTCCCAACTCACAACTCCTGGTACACCATAACAGAATGGTGTCGCGGAGAGGATAAATAGAACCCTAATGGAAATGGTGAGATCTATGATTAGTTTCTCATCATTACCAAATTCCTTTTGGGGATATGCGTTATAAACTATGGCTTACATTTTGAATGTAGTCTCATCCAAATCTGTTCCTAAGACTCCCTTAGAGTTGTGGAATGGTCGTAAAGCTAGTTTGTGACATTTTCGCATATTGGGGTGTCCAACACATGTGCTAAAGAATAGAAGTGGAAAGCTAGACCCCAAGTCTGTAGTCTGCTTGTTTGTAGGATATTCCAAGGAGACCAGAGGTGGATACTTCTATAGTCCTGAAGAGAACAAAGTATTTGTATCGACAAATACAACATTTCTTGAGGATAACTATACTACTGATCATAAACCTCATAGCAAGATTGTATTAAATGAAATGGAGTCTGGTACGACTAGTGCTCAGTCAACAAGAGTTGTTGATCCATTGACATCTGATAGTCAGATGATTCCTAGTCAGTATACACTACCACCTAGACATGGTGGGAGGGTTGTAAGATAACCTGCGCTATTTAGGTATAGGTGAGGGACAAGATGTCGTCTCTACTGATAGTATGGATGATCCATTGACATTCAAAAATGCAAAGGAAGATCTTAACAAAAAGGAATGGCTTAAAGCCATGAATCTCAAGATGGAGTCCATGTACTCTAACTCAGTCTGGGAACTTGTAAACTTACCAGATGAGGTAAATCCTATAGGGTGTAAATGGATCTACAAGAGAAAGAGAAGAGTAGATGGGGGAAGGTAGAGACCTTCAAGGCAAGGCTAGTGGCTACAGGTTATACCCAAAAAGAAGGGGTCGATTATGAAGAGACCTTCTCGCCAATAGCCATGTTTAAGTGTATTCAGATTCTTTTATCCATTGCTACCTATTTCGATTAAGAAATTTGGCAAATGGACATCAAGACTGCATTCTTGAATGGTAATCTTGATGAGAGCATCTACATGATGCAACCAGAGGGATTCATGTCTCCAGATCAAGAGCAAAAGGTTTGCAAGTTACAAAGGTCCATTTAAGGACTTAAGCAAGCATCTAGATCTTAGAACATAAGGTTTGATGATGTGATCAAAACCTACGGCTTTAAGCAAAACGTTGATGATTCTTGTGCCTACAAATGCATCATTGACAAGAAGGTAGTTTTCTTAGTTCTTTACGTAGATGATATCCTACTCATTGGGAAGGATGTAGGGGTATTATCTGAAGTAAAGGGTTGGCTGGCTAGCCAATTCCAAATGAAAGATTTGGGAGAAGCAAGTCATGTTCTAGGGATCCAACTTATAAGGGATCGTAATAATAAACTCATAGCATTGTCTTAGGCATCATATATCGACAAGATTCTTGTGCAATTTTCAATGTAGAACTCCAAGAAAGGTAATTTACCTTCTAGGCATGGAGTTCACTTGTCTAAGAAATAGTGTCCTAAGACACCTCAAGAAGTTGAGGATATGAGATGTGTTCCCTATGCGTCAGCAGTAGGTTCTCATGTATGCTATGTTATGCACGAGACCAGATATTTGCTTCACAGTAGGAGTAGTCAACAGATACCAGTTCAACCTAGTATTGGATCATTGGGTTGCTGTCAAGAATATTCTTAAGTATCTTAGGAAAATGAGAAACTATATACTAGTGTATTCTAGACAGGATTTGATCCCGTTAGGATATATAGATTCTGATTTTCAATCAGATAGGGATTCTATAAAATCCACATCTGGATCAGAATTCACCCTTGGTGGTAGAGCCATTGTGTGGAGGAGTGTTAAGCAATCTTGTATTGTTGATTCCGCCATGGAAGTCGAATATGTAGCTGCTTGTGAAGCTGCTAAAAATATTGTTTGGCTTCGTAAGTTCTTAAGTGATCTGGAAGTTGTTCTAGATCTAGATAAGCCCATCACACTTTATTGTGATAACAATGATGTTGTGGCTAATTCCAAAGAACCAAGAAGCCACAAGAAAGGTAAACACATTGAGAGGAAATATCATCTCATCAGAGAGATAGTGCAGAAAGGAGATGTGACTGTGACCAAGATAGCGACATAGGACAATCATGCTTATCCATTTACGAAGACCACACCGGCTAAAGTGTTTACAGGTCACCTAGTGGGTATAGATTTACAAGACATGTCTCACATGCTTTAATACAAGTGGGAGATTGTTGGGGATTTTGCCCTAAAGCTTGTAATTTGTAAATGTGAATTGAAAATAAATAAAAGAAGTAGTTCATTGATTCAAATTGTCTCATAACATGTGTACTTAACATCCAAGATTGCCGGATGTAATCTCTAACTGAGTATATGAGTGTCATATAAAAAGGTATTCAGTTTGAGATGTGCAATCTAAAGAGTCTGTAGATAGCAAATAGAGTTAGGTACTTTATTTGTGGTTAATCTATAGCTACGGTCCCTTCCATAATGTACAATGGTCTTAATTCATATGGTGATATAAGAATGGAGGCACCTTATATGATGTGATCATATAGGACTGGGCCATGATTTATATGAATCTCTCACAAAGATCCGTTACAAAATGAGATTCATATATATCAACAAATGATGGCTATATATGGGTGATCGTAATCCTGAGTGTCTTATCAACTCCTTCAGGTTAGATTGTGGTTTTTGATGTACCATGAGTGAGATCGGAGTTGCATTCCCAGTCAATAACTTCGTATGTTGGAATCACGATTTGGCTTGTGGCTGGGAAGGTTTATACATAATAGAGGAATCTACTCCTTCTTACGAGAAATAGATAGTAGTTTCCTTAAGGGTTGATTTGGGGCTTGAACAATATGAGTGCTCTCCTAATTCCGTAAGGAATGTAGGATTTATTGTTCATTAGAGAATCAATGGTACTTAATGGAAAGATATAATTAGAAGGGTATAACGGACATTATGACCCAACTCTAATAATGAACTACTGTGGAGGATCATACCATATGTAATAGCTATATCGATGGACACTGAATGTTATTGGTTTGTGTAAAAACATCTATAGTTGATAAAGTACAGCTTCGGGTTTTTAGTGGAATAACACTAAAGTTAATAATCATGAAATATTAATTAAAGAGTTTAATTAATTATTTCTAAGGATTATTGGCGCTTAAAATACTGTGGGTCTATTAGGTCTCCTTATTAGCCCGATTAATTAAGTGTGACCCTTGTTACCTTAATTAATTAATTATTAAATGGAGGTTGCAGGTTCAAATCGTAACTGAGACATAAAATAATTAGATTATTTTATTATTAGTTAGGTCTAGTATTTAAGTTTAAGTCAACTAGGGTTATGTGGGAGTTAGAATCCTACTCTACCTACGACACTTAAATACTAATTATCTTTTGAATATATGGAGATATATTTGGAAAGAGATAATGATTTAGTTTGAAAATTATATAAAGATATATATTAAATAACTAAATAATATAAAACTGATAAAGGTATCAGTAAACCTAATTTGAACCCTATATATATATATATGCAAGCAAAAAGAAGAGAAAGAGACAACAACACACAAAAAACGGCAGCCAAGAAAGAAAAAAAATATTAATATTTTTGAGGCTAGCCGCATTCTATATAGACAAAGCAAAGAGTTGCTTCATGTGTCTCTTCATCCTCCTTGTTCCTGAGTACTGTGACGTGCCCACACGCCGTTACCAATCCCAGGTCATAGCCAAGAAGATCTTGTGGTTCAAATCAAGAAGCAGATCGAAAAGAAGAAAGAGCCTACAAACATTGGTATGAAATAGTTTCTTCTCCTTCTTATTGCATTTGATTATTACTATACAAATGGGTTAGTATATGATTGCATAAAAAATTTTAAAACCCTTCCGATGCTGGATCTATAACCCTAGGTACCTACAGCAACTTAGTCTTGGTCAACAACAAAGATGGAGAGATCCATTCCAACAACCAAGACAACCATAAAGACATGGGAAAGCTCCAATGCATACACAAGGACATGGTATGACTCCTCACTTTATCCCTATATGTCATTTTTGTGGTATTTATGGTCACATTAGGCCAAATTGCTTTCATTACATTAAAATGCGTAGAGTTGAAAGCATGATTGAAAAAGAAAAAGGCTAGAGTGAAAAAGCATGTCCCTAGGAATGTTAGAACTAATTTGCATGATCATAGGACATCTAAAGCCCATGTACTAATGACCCTTAGGAAGGAAAATGTTTCACTTAGGTGGATTAGAAGAGATGAATATTTTTGCTATGTTGCTCAAATTACCTTGAAGGCAAATTCTTCTAATTCTTAGTACTTAGATAATGGGTGCTCTAGGCACACGACAGGAAACAAGAGTTTTTTTGAGACTCTTGTCATGGAGGAAGGGGGATTTGTCACCTCTGGTGATGGGTCTAAAAAGAAAGTTGTAGGGAAAGGAAGCATTTCCACTCCCGATTTACCCTCATTGTCCAATGCTTTATATGGAGATGGCTTGAAAGCCAATCTAATAAGCATTTATCATCTTAGCAAAGAAGGACTTCCGTCTTATTTAGCAAAAATGATTGCTTTATTCTTAAGCCCAATGGACAAACCTTATTAAAAGGAAAGAGATCTAGCGACAATTGCTATTGTCTTGAAGCTACTGTTATCTCTTGTAATATGTTCAAGAGTGAGCAAATTGAGTTGTGGCATCAAAGACTTGGCCATATGAACTATCGGGATTTAAGGATCTTAGATAAGTTCAATGTTGTGCGTGGCCTTCCCAAGCTTGGGAAGAAAGTTGATGGCGTTTGTGGACCTTATTAACAAGGGAAACAAACCAAGAGCATGCACAAAAAGGGCAAGTATCTTTCCACCAAGGAGCCCCTTAAGCTTCTCCACATGGATCTTATGGGTCATATGCAAACCGAGAGTTCAGGTGGAAAGAGATACATTTTTGTTTGTGTAGATGATTTCTCTAGGTTCACATGGACAAACTTCTTTAGAGAAAAATCCGAAACTTTTGATAAGTTTAAAATGCTTTACACTAAAATTCAAAATGAAAAAGACTCTAACATTCAAAGCATTAAAAGGATTAGAAGTGATCATGGGAGGGAATTTAAGAATGCTTACTTTGAAAGCTATTGCAATAGCTTAGGCATTTTCCATGAGACACCTTAACAAAATGGAATTGTTGAGAGGAAAAATAGGGTCCTTGAAGAGATGGCCCATGTGATGCTGCTTAGTAACAATGTCCTTAGAAACCTTTGGGCTGAAGCTGTCAATACGGCTTGCTATATAGGAAATAGAGTCTTTCTAAGGCCTAGTATTAGGAAAACCTCTTATGAGTTATAGAGGGGTAGAAACCCAAATGTTAGCTGTTTCCACTCCTTTGGAAGCAAATGCTACGTTCTTAATGACCGTGATCAACTTGGCAAGTTTGATGCCAAGAGTGAGAAGGGAATTTTCATTGGCTATAACTTAAATAGTAGAGCCTATAAAGTTTTCAGTAGACTTGAAGTGTCATGGAATCATCCAATGTTGGTTTGGATGATTGTAGGCTTAAAACTATTGACCATGAGGAGGGGGTTGTTGAAGTTGATGGTTGACGCGCCCAAACCGATTCTAATAAAACTACAATTGTTCTAGACTAATCTACCTCGGCTTTACTAAAGGGACGCTTGAATGTTTCACCCTTTACAAGTGCACAAGTCGTTCAACTCGTATAAGGTGCACAAGTATGGGTTATCATTCCCACGAGATAAGCAGATTTAAATCTAAATAGATAGAAAGCAATAACACATAAAGCTAACTCTAACGAAATTCCAATTTAATTAACTAAGGTGATCAAAACATTAACTAAATTAAGATGGTAATTGACTAAGATTAAGAACTACAATTTCTTGATTCAAATTCTAGGTTAAAAGATTGCTAGGGGGAAGATTCATTCAAGTAATAACCTATTAGCTAATCAATCATTCATTAAGCTTAGTCACAAGGACCTAAAGCATGCATCTATCCATGATAATTATAAGGCACTAAATCCTTCACTTTAATCACAACCTAAGCTTAGAGGAGTGATTTAAAGGAGGTTTACTCAAAGGTGTTAGTAAAGGTTCACAAGGTTAGTACATCTCTACCACATAGATGGCATAAGTGACCTATGTATAAATGGTCTTTAATGCATATTGAATCTTCATGCATATGGTGCATTCAATAAGGAATGAGTGGTTGTAACAACCATCATTCATAAATAAGATAATAAACACACATAAACTTGAGAAGTGAAATAACATGATTGATTATATAGCAAGGTTATTTACAAGAATTACATCTAACCCCTAACAAGAGGGTTTTAGTTACACATAGAATCAAAGTAACAAGGCAATGCAATTGAAGAAAACATCACCGGTTGGTAACTCTTGTGATGAAGATGTGATCCTCTTTACAATCCAAGAAACAACTTCTTCTATGCAAGCTTGAAATTAACTAAACTAAGGTACCAAAATGGTTGTTTGGTTGCCTAGAAAGTGCCAAGAAAAACTTGGCTTTTCTTTTCTAAGAGAATTCCTAATTAATATCTATAGGGAAAAACATTTGCAAGCGGCGGAAGCGAGACTAAAAAGAAGTTTAGTATATTTTAAAATTTTTCCATATTTGAACCTTAACCCTTTAATTAATTAAACATATACACCAAAAGATATCATACCTTTATCGCATGATCCAATTGACTATGCGTCGATGGTAATCCGCAAGATCTTCCGATCCAATCACGAATGTGAATCACCTAGGAGCGTGGTCTCCCTTCTCTTTGAATTGTGTACGTGAGAATGGATAACAAAAACTTTTTCTGATTTTGTTAGTCACAATATACTCCAAAAGATTGCAAAGAATGTCCCGGTCACTTTTGAATTCACAATCATTAGATTGAAACTCGCGTGAACCTTATTCGAAATTGTGCACAAAACCTTTCGATGTAAAGATTACTAGTGCACTATCGAAATAAGAACAATCTCCTCTTACAACCTCTTTTGGTCGAATTCTTACACTAGTCCAAGTGCTGGATTTTATTTTTCTCTTAACAAAAGAAAAAAAAATGTCAATTGCAAAAAACTAGAAAAATAGGGTTTTTCCATATACAAAGAATATATTTATTTTTATCTTGGTCGACCTCTTGCCATATAAAAATTATTTATATATCCGGCTGGGTCCCATAATATATTTATATATATATATATATATCATGCACGAATTCAAGTGGCATAAAAATATAATGCATGAATTCTACTTTATATATAACTCTACATGCATTCATGCATATATATATATTTCCATTCCGCATGCATATATGTATATGTATTCTATATATATACACATGCATATATATATGTATATGTAATCTATATATTCCGCATGCATATATATTATATACAAACCCTAATCCAACTCTTTAGTGTGTTTGTGACTATATAAAAGATTTCCTAATTTGACTAGATAAACAAATCCCTTATTTATCTACTTATCAAATATAGTCTTTTATATTTAATATACTACTACTAATAGTATAATACTAGAAAACATATTTCCTAATCAGAAAAGATTTGATTCTTAATTAAATAATTAATTAACACATTAATTAATTTCTATTTAATTAAATAATAAAATAAACAATATAATAGGCTAATAAAATTAACCTTGCCGCCCATGACCAAAACATGGGCCATATATTGTTTTTCTTATTTTATTAAATCCATTTGGACTTTAATAAAAAGCCCACATGTATATCATTAATATATTAATATAATTAAGCAGTGATCGAACCAAAATTGGTATGATTTTGGCCCTCACTTCCTTCTCTTTTTGCTTGAATCTTGGGCAATATCCCATGATTTAATGGTGTGAATTAAGTGTTTTCAGGTTTTTATAAAGTTCAGAGGCATTGGAGTAATATTGGTGGCAAAAGGGGTTAAAATTGTAAAAAGTGTGTACAGATCATTCATCTTCAAAGAGTCATATCTCTCTCCTCAGATTAAACCACATTTCCAATTACATATATTCGGAAAGCCCCGGAAGTCTACTTTCCAGCGGTTTTTATGGATTGCGATTCCGAGTCTTTTACAGAAAGTTATGTCCATTTTAGTAACTGCTGCGCACTCATTGTCGCCACGGCGACCAAATGGCGACCCATGGCGAACTCCACTTTCTAGAAGTAGCAAAATGGACGTTTTCAAGCCATTTTTTAGGGGTATTCTTGTCCTTTCATGCCTATTTCTAACCCTAGCCTTCAAAACATATAAATACACCATTTTTATAGAGAATGGACAACTCTTGACAACTCTTGTTCATCAAGAAACCTTCCTTCTTCAACCATTCCTAATCCTACCATTCTCCTCTCCAATAAACACTTAGATTACTCCACCTAAATCATTCCTCTCTTTCCATCTTCTCCACCCATTTCCTTTGTCACTTTCCATATGACTCCACCTATCTAGACACATCCTCAACACTCAATCTTTGCACAAGATTCAAGCAAGGAAGCTCAAGGGAGGATCAAGCTTACAAGAGAGATCCAAGGGTGATTTCTCTACATTTTACTTCCTTTTCTTGTTTGTTATTATGTGTAATTAAACCCCCATTTTAGGGGGATGATTTGAGAGATTATTTGGACATTGAGTATTTATTAAAGCTTTGGATATTATGTTTGCATAATTATAGTTCTATTTACTTTTTAATTATATCTTGCACTTATGTGATTAAATGAGTATTGACACACTTGTTGATTACAATATGTTGTAGGATTTATTTGTGATAAAATTGGTTAAGTTATTGACACACTTGATTGATTAGAGCACATAGTGAATAGGTTAGGTTGTTGGTGGGGATATCACCCCAATTGCCTAGGCCATTCGATTGTCACTAACCGATCCCACCTTGACCCCCTTTCCTTAATCGGTTAGGAATTTTGGTGGGAAGTTGTTTAGGGTTCGTAGTGACGACCTAAACAACACCTTCGAATGAGATCGGTCCTTGATTGTGTAGATTGTGCGTTAATGAAGTTTTGTATGAATTGCTCAATGGTCAATTAGCTACTCTATCATTTCCCTAAACCTCTCTTAATTGTTTAAACCCTTCTTATCTAAGTTGTTTGTATTGGATTCCTATCTCCATTCATATTCTCTTTACATTTTTGTACATTTATTTTCATGCATTGTTTGGTGGTTTCTCAAACCACACACTATCCCACTAATCATGATTTACTTTATGGCACACTAGTTAGACTAACTTAGATTAGATAGCAAATTGATTAATCTAACACAATCCCTGTGGAATGAATCTTAAGCTTACCGCTTTACTAGTTTTCAAAACTTAAAGTATATTGCGTAATAATTCATTTATAAACATTCTTTTGATAATTCGCAATTTGGTAACGACACAAAAAGCGAGTCATCAAGCAGCCCATTAAATAAATAATGTACAAATTATATTCTTATTATGTTAAATACAATTCTAGATGGACCCATAAATAGTCTGATAGAATATATCAAGTAATTCATGCAAGTCCGTGTGAATTAGGGATCTTGGCGGGCCTATCTAAATTTAAGCTCCAATAGACATAACCCAATCACAATCAACAAATGATTCACTTAGGTTCAATCTATTAATTTTAGTTCATTCCACTAAAGAACTAAAATTGCACTCTTAAATAAAGATGAAATAAGTAAACGATTCTCATTCATACCCTAGACGATCTTATAGGAGATAGTGAATCCTCGTGAAGAATATCAGTAATCGCCAAGAGCTCATAAACCGCCTATAGCTCTCCAAGTTACCATATTTACTCATAGACACTATTGAAAACTCAACGTTAAGATTTAATATCCAAAACCACAAAGCATCCATATGATGATATTCTACTCACATTTAATAAATAGAGCCACGATGTCCATATCTATAAATGAAGTCCTCTATCAATTAGCCAATTAATACCACCAAACTATCGAGGATAAACTATGTTATATAATCGTACTCATTGATAGCTCAAATAATAACACTTGTAACCATAAGTTCATCATTTATCTTAGGATTAAGATATACTCTCCGATTGCCATGATAATGAAAAGACTTTTATCTATATACTGTTCTAGAAAAAGTATTTCATTGTGATCCAGTTCAATGCACCCAGTGCACTGGATTCTTTTACTCGAAGACCCTTCGATGATTTTAGACTCATCATAACACATTTGATCCCACTTAAATGCTAGTAAAAGAATTCTACAACTTTAACAAGATAAAGGTGCCCAACCTCTAACTTAAGTTGTGAACATTATTCAAGACTAACTAAAGAATTGTTTCTACCTCATACATATCCAGATGTACGAACAATTCTTCTTTTCTCATAGTCTTTTGACCTTATGATTATTTACATTGACAATTATAATAATAAATGCTATAAGATTTTGTTAAAACAGAAATCACTTTATTAATATGAAAAAGATTGTCAAGTACAATATAACCCTCTTGCTATTGAGCATAATCCTAACAATATCTCACTTACTCTAATTTGTAATATTGTCTACGTAGTAAGTGTGTAGTGGTTGAGGCCATTAATAAAGAAGTAAGTGGGATAAGATGTGCAAAAAAGGGAGGCCTATCAAAAGCAAGATAGGGTCCTTTAGTCCATAATTAAGGCTAATTTAGAAAAGTGGATGCAAAAGGGATTGATTTGATTTGTTTTGGACAAGATTCGATCCACATATAGCTCATCAGACTCCTCCGTGAGAATATTCTGTGGCTTCTTTCCCGCTGTATGAACCCGCTGGTGATCTTCCCTTTCTACGCGGACTCCTTCCGTGGGAATATTCTGTTTGGAAAGTTGGTCTAAACTCGCTAGCTTGTCCGTGATTTTGCATGACGGCTTTGTTCCCGCGGGGCAGGGAGTCTGAACTCACCGGCTTTAGTTGAAGAGTTCCAGCAGCTTTCCTTCCGTGGCTTATTTCCCGTAAGGCAAAAAATCTTAACTCACTGGATGTGCGTTTAAAGATCCCGCGGTTTCATGCTGCGGGTTGATTCCCGTGAGACAGGGAGTGTGAACTCACTGGATGTCCTGATATTCCCCACAGCTTTGCTTCACTGGTTTGTTCCCGCGGGGTTTGCTTCATGAACCCGCAGGGGTAAAGAATCATCTATTTTCTTGCTTCTTGCCTTCTTTTCATGACTTTGGACCAAAATGCCTTTGAAACGCCTAAGTTACTTGAAAACACTTATTTACAACGTTAATATACTTGATAATGCAATTGTGGAATGTGCTCTTCATTGAATATACTTGTATATGAGATACATTGTTTCCTGGTATATGTTTTGTAGACTAAGGGTGGTGAATTGAGCGTACATGTATTAACTGTTTTCTCATAACAATCTTGTTAAAGGTTAATTTTTTGTGCTCACCAAGGTTTTGACATAAGTCATGAAAGTGTTTTAAAATTAGAGTGTCAACCTTATTCACCCCCCCCCCCCCTCCTAGGTTGTTTCATATAACCTTGTAGGTATTTTCAATTGGTATCAGAGTGGGTCACTTAAAGCAATTAGTGTGATTCGGGATCTACATGGTTATTTACTATGATAACAACCTTTAGTCTATAATTGTTTGTAGTGGTTGTCCTCCTTTATTAATTGGGAAAATGTTTGTTTTGTTGAAAATGCTCATGAAAGACTTCACTGCTAGTGATGAGCAAGCTTGGTTGGATTGTTAAGAAAGGTTTCTCTTCCCCGAGTTTTATATTTGATGGTGTAGTTTCTCTAAACCAATATGTTCATGAAGTACGAATGAGGTTTATTTTTGAGAAGTTGAAACTTTTAGACCTTTTTGCCATTAATGGTGGTGTAAGTTTTTAAACACCTTGCTCTTAATAAAGATTCAAATATGGCAAAAGAGGCATGGAATAGATTCCAAGCTACTTGTGAAAAAGGTTCTTCTTGTTTTAAATTTCATTTGTCTACTAACAATTTTGTTGATAAGCTTGAAAAGAATGTTAGTGACAAAAGCAAAGAAGAAGAAGTTTTCCCGGAGGATGGTCGTTCTAGACATGATCATTTGACTTGCAACTCAATGAAGATGATTGCAAATCAAAGACCACCAACTTCAACTTGATGGCAAGAGCTCAATCTCTTGAGAAGGAAAGAGATAAAGCTTTGAAGGAAGTTGAAAAGAAGAATGAAGTGATCAAATGTCTAGAAGAGAATACGGTTGAAGATGCTCTTGTGTTAAATATTTTAATGAGTGATTTTGCTAATAATTTGTTTTTTTATTGAAGGAAGCAATCAAAGTCAAGGAAGAGGAGTTGACAATCATGAAGGCCAAAGAACCTGGTGAGCTTCATGAAGATTCAAGTGACTTAAGTTTTGTAGTTGAGCAAGTTGAGTATCCTATAACTAGAGGCAAGTCATAAATGAACAAAAGGATTTCAAAGGCCAATCTTCCAAGGTCAAGTGCAAAATCAAGAAGAGTAAGGAGCCTTCACCATCGGTACACTCTCACCTAAATAGTATCATCTTCATATGTATTCCAGTTTGCCATTTTTGAAATGTTGTAGTTCATACTAAATCTAGATGCCATAAGTATATTAGACAATGCAAACTAGGGAATGAGATGCATGTTAGTAAGATGAGAAATTCTTCTATGAATGTTTCTTGGATGATAACACTTTGAATTTTGTGCGTAATAATGATAATCATGTGATGGAAATTGTTAAGAAGATTTGGGTGAAAACGAGTGTTTCACATGATCATATGCATAGTCTTGATAATATCTTTGTTGATGGCAATAATGATGTGTTTAACATAAGAAATATCTTTATAGAAAAGATAGTGTAAGTTGCACATGTGAGTTAGCTTTAAGATTAGTGTCTAGTTTTGAGTAACTTAGCTATCTCACAAATATTGCTATGATAGTCAAAATTTGTTGATTAACTTTTAAGAAGTTGAATTTTGAAATCCATTTGGTAAAAATTTTGTTAAGACTTTTAAAGAAAGTCATTTTTCATGTAATTGTTTGAGTTGAAAGTGTTTGGTATTTATTCTCTTGGGATGACATATCAACAACTTGTTGTCATGAGGATATACAAGCCAAAAGAGCTCATAAAAAGAGCAAAAGCTTTGCATTTGATGAAAAAGCTTGCTTAGGTATTTCTATATCCTAATGCTTGCCTTCTAGCTTTTCATCTTTCGATTCTATGTTTTGCATTACATCATGTAGCATGTCATATTAGAGAACTAGTATAACATCCTTATGGTTCTCATTGACATCTACTCTCTATAGATCTTTTAAGTGATGTTGTTCACAAAGGTCTTAATCGTGATGCTTGAAATACTTGTGTGATTGTTGAGTGGCTTGATGAGCAAAACTTAATTTGAATATCAATGTCTTTGAGAGCTACTCACTTGAGAAGTAGTGATCTTAAACAAATAACTTTTATTGTTTTTAAATCATGCACTTAAGCTTGAATTTTTTTTTTAAAAGTGCACTAATGCTTTTCTTATATGTTTTAGTTTTGAGTATTTGTGGTTGAAAATATGTAGATTATGGATGCATCTAGAAGCCTATTGCTTAGTACATAATAAATGACCTATGGTATGTATCCATTTTGTTTCGGCACTACATAGTATTCAACGAGCACCCTCATGGAAAGGGCTACACACCTTGGTTGTGCAGCTACCCAATGTAGGAAAGGGACGCCATTATGATGAGTGAAAGCCGCCATAAGGTGTATATGTTTATGTTAGAAAAATCAAAGAAGTGTTGAAAAGAATCATTAAAAAATAATTTCTTTGATTCTAAGCCTAAAAGAAATGAAAAATAAAAGGCTTAATGGTGTATAGTTGAGAATTGTGAAAAGCTCAGGTTGTCAAATAGAAACGAGTAAACGAGCCACATGCACACACACGCTCACATGTTAAAATCTAATCTCTTTTAAAGCAAAAACCCGGATGAATATCGGTTTGACCTAGATTGGAAAAGCTTTAGTTGGATAGGTGTGGATAGAGTTTGCATGTTGATATCACAATTACTCCTTGTATATAAGTGAGAAGCATTCACACACACATTTTGCTTATGTGCTTGATTCATTAGCAATGTGAGAATATTTTTGAGAGATTAATGAAAATCTATGATTCTCTCTTGGACTTTGAAAAAATGTTGGAATATTTTCTCTTATTGCTTGAATGTGTGAATGTGTGAATTCCCTTGTGAACAAATCTACTTGGTAATCATTATGTGGAGCATATGTTAAAGGGGAGCTTAGTTTATTCAACTTCGCTTTCTAGACGATTTGTTTGCTTAATATCTCATTCCTTATCTCTTATGTCCTTTGTCTATTCCTTGACCAAAAAGGGGAGAAAATGTATACCTCACCATGTTTTATAAAATGGGGGAGAAAAATGTATACCTCACCATGTGCGGAGATATGTTCCAAATGTGTGAGTATTGTACCTTTTTGTGCTTATTTGAGACTTTGCCTTAAGGGAGAGAATTATTGTCTTAAGGGGAAGAAAAGAATTCTTGCTTATTAAGGTTAAGGAGTTTAGGGGAGCTTTAAAGTGAATACTTATTTGAGATAAGGCATTTTTTTAAGATAAGGGAAATTCTTGTTTGTTTGGCATATTTTTTTTATATGATGAATCTTGAAGATGTTATTACATATGTCTTGATATGCATGATGATTCTTCGTAATGTTATATGCCTTTGTATGTTTGATCACAATTAATGCATGAAACCTTTTGTAATAATTGTATGATTGTGTTTGCAATCACCTTCTCCTTGTTTGGGGTTGTATAGTAGTTGAGATTGCAATCAATTTCTTCATTCTTGAGGTTGATAAGGGAGTAATTACAATGAGTTCCTCTTTGTATGAGGTCGATAGTAATTGTAGTTGTAATCAATTCAATTGAGTATAGTTGCAATGAGTTCCTCTTTGTTTGGGGTCGATAGTAATTGTGGTTGTAATCAATTCAATTGATTATGGTTGTAAAAAATTCCCCCTTGCTTAAATTGTGATTGTAGTCAATTCAATTGATTGTAGTTGCATAAAATTCCTCCTTACTTAGAGTGACAATAGTTGTGGTTGTAATCAAATCTCTTCTTGATTGGGGTCGAGATGATTGTTGTTGATACCAATTCCTTCATATTTGGGGTTGATATGATTGTTTATGCAATTGTTGAACTCAGTAGAAATGAACCATGTTCTTAAGAGTAAAATTTATGCATTTGTGATTCATTTTATCTTGATAAGTTTGTTGTGTTGTATAGATTTGTATAACCTTTGCTAGGTTAACATAGATAACAAACAAGAATCAAGGGAGATAAAGGAGCTAAACACAAAGGTGGTTCAACAAGATGCAAAATCAAAAACTTGGATGAAATCATTTCTCCAAGCAAAGCATCCACCTTCAAATGTGAGATCATCAAATCATTCAACGTTCTTTGGTGGCACAAGTTGCTAGCAAAGCTCTTGTGATCTCAATGTATCTTTTCTCTTTTCCTTTTGGCTTTATTTTATGTCAAAAAAGGGGAGAAATATGATATTGTTTTAGCATATCTTCTTTGTGTATGTGTCAAGTATTGAACTTCATATGGCATGTACTATCTTGGATAAGATATCTTTGATGGATATGCATGTATTTAGGGTGAGCATACATGTATCCATTTTTGAACTTAATTGTCATATTCCATATTGAACTTAAATGCCATATTCTTGTCTAGAATATTGCCACATATTCCCTTGGATATTCTTGTGCTTTCAAGTCAATTTTAGGTGATATCAAGAGAAGCTCAAGTGAAGAAGTTCAAGACTTGTTGAAGATTAGTCTAGGTGAATTAACTCATTGTAATGTGAGGGTGAGTTTTTGTGACCAATCTTCATGTTGTATGTTTTAGTATGTGTATATTTTAACACGGAATTTGCCAAAAGGGGAGATTGTTAGGATTTAGGTTTGTATTGGCATATATTCCATATCAAAATGTTGTTTCTCTTGTATTGTTAGTGGTATTAGAAATGGTGATTCAAAGCTTCAAAGAAAGACTTGGCCACGATTCATACAAGATGGTGTCTTGAAAGGGGAGTAAGCTACATTGCTTATCAAAGGTATAATTGACTTCATTCCTCTTGCAAGGCCTTAAAGCACACACTCACATGGCATTCATATGTGTCCCTACATAGTTTTGCACCATTTATATAACACTCTCACATGCTTGGTAATGTATGCACATGCATTAGAATTTATTTTATAAACATTGTGAATTTGCATGTTCTAGGACTATATCTAGGAAATGGCATACGTGTGTGACTTTGTGTTTATTTTTTTCTGTTTCATTGTATTTGGACTTGAACATGATCTCATATAATTCCTTATTGAATCCCGGTCATTTCAGTTACTCATTCATTAGGTTTCGAGTCCAAACGATATAGCTACGCTACTTTGCGTTCTCATTCGTTGAGTTGACTTCGTCGTTGTTTTCCGAGTCGAATTCTCAATCTTTTATCAAAGTTTCATAGTCATCGTTGTGCGTGAGGGTGTCACAATTTGTAATCCAAAGACGGATTCAAAATTGGAGTTCGGAGGCCCGAATACGGTCAAAGAACGTGAGAGGAGCGCGAAGGAATCTTGCTTGGCCAAAGGCCAAGCAAAGAAGGCGTGTGAGGAGGCCATAAGCCTCACAGCCAGGCAGGCCCTCTACCACCGTGAGCCTCATGTGCCTCTCACAAGGTGCTGATGTGGCACGTCCTCATTTGCTCATTCTTTCCCTCTCTCCAATTCATTTAAATCACCTCAATTCCCTCTCATTTCATTCTAAGAAGAAAAATAAGAAATCCTATATGCAGAATTTTCTCTTAACTTTTTCTCACCTTCCAAACACCATAAATTTCTCATACGAAGTCGAAATTGAGTGATTCAAGTTAGAGATTCTTTGTGATCGAGTCCTCTACCTTTTCCAAGTAGTCTTGTAGCTGTTTGATTGAGTTTTCTAGTGGATCTACCCAAAAAAATGAACCACCTCATGATTACTAGGTAGTTGTCTTATCTTTGTGATTTCTTCTTTAATAACCTTTAATTTGCTTGGGGTTTCTTCTTCTATATGTATGTGTATGTATGGTAAATGCTATTAAGAAAGATAGCTTCATAATCAAACCTAATCAAAGCCTAATTAAAGACATGTGAACTAGTTTTCTAGGATTCTAGGTTTTTCACATGCTTGAGTGTTATACTGTGATTAGTTTGATATCTAGGATTATTTGTGGATTGATCGATGTACTTGATGATCAATAACCTTAACATGTGCTTAGATCCTCATATTGATCATATCCAGGATTAGCATTTGTGATTTTTGTATTTAGAGCCTAATAGGATTTAATTGATTAATCATTATATCCTTGCTCTAATTGTTAGCTAGAATATTCATTAAGCACATTTTGTGATTCTAGCATTTTTGTGTATGTTTCTAATATCTTGAATATGTGCTTCATGTATATGATTTATTCAAGTGTTAGATTTGTTAAATGAAACTAGGAGCCATATGTGTTAGGTGTTTTTCACATACTCTAGGTTTAATTCGAGTTTTGCATCTAGACTATTTGACTTGTGTTCTCACATGATTTAAGTCTAGTTTCCATGGCATGTATTGATCATATGTTCTATGTTGAAATGCTTGCTTACATCATTTGCATTCATTGATCACACTTAGGAAGTCCTTGTAAAAGGCATAAAGTCTTGACTAAGACAATGTGTCTGGATAGTCAAGCAAGGAAGCCTTGGTTAGGACAAGAGGTTCGGATAACCAAGCAAGAAGTCATGGCTAAGATCAGAAAGGTTCGAATAGCTATGTATGAGAGGCTCTCTGTTGGGGTTTTTGTCATAAAGCTTGTAGTTTGTAAATGTGAATTGAACAAGAAATAAAAGAAGTAGTTTATTCATTCAAATTGTCTCGTACATTTATATATATCATGTGTACAAAATATCCAAGATTGCCAGATGTAATTTCTAACTGAGTATATGAGTGTCATATATAGAGGTATTCAATTTGAGATGAACAATCTAAAGAGTCTATAGATAGCAAATAGAGTTGGGTACTTTATTTGTGGCTAATCTATAGCTGCGGTCTGTTCCATAATGTACGATGGTCTTAACCTAGACTATTCATATGGTGATATAAGAATGGAGGCATCTTATATGATGTGATCATATAGGACTGGGCCATGATTTATATGAATCTCTCACCAAGATTCGTTACAAGATGAGATTCATATATATCAACAAATGATGGCTATATATGGGTGATCTTAATCTTGAGTGTCTTATCGACTCCTTCAGGTTAGATCGTGGTTTTTGATATACCATAGGTAAGATCGGAGTTGCATTCTCGGTCAATAACTCCATATGTTAGAATCGCGGTTTGGCTTGTGGCTGGGAAGGTTTGCACACAATAGTGGAATCCACTCCTTCTTGTGAAAAGTAGATAGTAGTTCCCTTAAGGGTTGATTCGGGGCTTGAACAATATGAGCGCTCTCCTAATTCCGTAAGGAATGTAGAATTTATTGTTCATTAGAGAATCAATGGTACTTAATGGAAATATATAATTAAAGGGGTATAACGGACATTATGACCCAGCTCTAATTATGAACTAACTGTGGAGGATCATACCATATGTAATAGCTATATCAATGGACACCAAGAATTATTGGTTTGTGTAAAAAACGTCTACAATTGAGAGAGTGCAGCTTCGGGTTTTTAGTGGAATAACACCGAAGTTAATAATCATGAAATATTAATTAAAGAGTTTAATTGATTATTTCTAAGGATTATTGGAGCTCAAAATACTGTGGGTCCATTAGGTCCCCCTTGCTAGCCCGATCGATTTAGGTAACAAGGGTCACGGTTAATTAATTGGATTGTCCAATTAATTGTGTTATGAAAGTTGTAAGGATTCCCATCATTGATTGGCATATTTCGTGGACAAACTACAAGTTGGGGTTTTGACTGTAAGGGTAGTTTAGGTGATTAAAGACCAACATCGAAGGCCCTCTTCAAGTCCTCAAGGTGACAAGCACTCCAAAGGTATATTTCTAGTGCTTAGTTTTCATTGAAGAGATCTAGAAGCACACACACACTTAGCATACTTGCATATGTATGCATACTCTTCACATGTCACATTACACACTAGCACTTTGATTGATTATATATTGTTGTGTGTTTTTGTGTCTTGTAATTCGTTTCCCGAATATGTTCGGAAACGTCCGCACTTGCACGATTATGTGCTTGGGTTTGCGTGAATATCGCCTTCGGAGAATGCCCTTGGCTTCTCCTTTGGTTTCACCTTCAATGGTGAAACGGCGGTTTGATCGGCGGCCACGACCGCCGAATGGAAACTGCCGTTTGATTCCAGAGATCTCTGGATTGGATCTGCGGTTACGATCGGTGACCTGGCCGCCGAATCGAAACCGTCGAATTAGACCTGATGCATTTATTATTCTCGGTTTCTGTTCGGCGGTTTAATCGGCGACCTGGCCGCCGAATGAAACCGCCGAATTAGATATTTTTAGGTCGATTTCTTTTTGGGTTTTGATCGGCGGTTTCGATTGACCGCCGAATCTGGTCTTCGAATGATCCCCTGCTTCTCGGGTTCAATTCGGCGGTTAAATTCTGCGGCCATGACCGCAGAATGAAACCGTCTATCGATGATTTCAAGGGCAATTTTGTCTTTTCACTTGCCCTGTTCTTGATGTCTATAAATATCGTACTTTCTCTTTTCTCTAACTCAGTTCTCTAACTCAAAAGAACCCTAAACTTCAAAAAGAGAAACTTGAGAGAAAATCAATCAAGAACTCATTTTTATACACTCAAAACCATTCTCATATGCATCTAAATATCATCTAGCATTTTCTAGCATAGTTAGGATGCTTCCTTGCATGGGTTTTGCTCAACGCACATCCTTTGGTATGTTCTTCACTAATCTCATCTAAGTTTAGTGTTTTATTTATCAAAGAAATCTCTTATATTATTTGTATGCTCTTAAAATATATTCTAGATACAAAATAGAGATTGTTGTGTTGACATGTTTGTGTGTTGTATTTTGATAGCAACATCTGGGTTATTTTATCTATGATTTGTGTTAACCGCCAAAATTAGCGGAGAACCAAAGAAGAATTTTCCACCTCGACATGAGAAGGCTATAACAGTACCCAACCCGGATACCACGACAGAGTGGACCCCGGTTGATCCCAACCCACACCTCCTTCAGCGGGGTCCACCCCGCCAAGCATCTTAGCTCAACAAAGTGGCCGAGAAACAAAAATACTCACTAGAACTCACAGCGAGATCAAACCCGGCTATAACCGGGCTTCCTATGGACCCCGCTACACCCCGATACAGCTTCCTACGGACCCTGCAGCACCCCGACACGGAGTTCTACTGATCACCTTACTACAAAGCTGGCTAGATATCCCCCTACTGCCGTCAGTAGGATGCTTACTAGATGTAGGCAGCCCGCTAGAGCAGAAGAGCACCAGGAAGCAGGATCCTAAACACCAAGAACTAAAAGCTCCACAAAGGAACCAGTAAAACGTCACCGTACAAAGGAGGTACACTCCTTCCCGCCAGAGAGTCCCAATTTAAGCAGGACATTACAGTAGGAATCCTACTAGGAAGGTAAATGATTGACTCCTCCTAGGAAGGAAAGACTGAATTCAGCGCATTAAAGCTCCGATTTTATTTCCTAAAAAGAAGGATCCTGCAAGCGGCCAAACCCTAGTCCGAGATTGTAGGAGTGCATGGCAAACAAACAGGACCTATATATATAACAACTTATTCAGGAGAAAAAAAAAGGGGGGACTCGACACTCTACTTATCGACAGACACAGATTTATCTCCACCATGATCCCACTTATCGACGGAAATCTCCTTATCGCTACCATGATCCATATTTTCAATCGAAACCTTCATGTAATCTAGTGTCTTAGTAGATTTATAGTCGGTGTATTCATGTAATGGAAAAGAGGGATCAATAAGACGAATTCCTACTCAATTTCACGTATTCTTTATCATGCATGCATTGGCAGGGACCTAGTTGGTATCGAACTACTTGATACCCCTCCGGCCAGGATCAATCTCGATCTTGACCCTTTTTAAAGTGGTTATTTGGATTATCGTCCTTTTAACGATTTTCGGATAACACTTTTGGCGCCGTCTGTGGGGAAAAAGATTTCCCAACCATTGTTTAGCAACAGCCTACTTCCACCCAGAGATATTCGGAATGAGACTCCGATCCTCCCCAGGTCGTCCCGAGCCATCAGGGCTCCAATCCCTTGCCTCCACTGAAAGAGCTCAGAGGCGGGGTAAGGGTATCAGGAGCGAGAATCCTCCACCAGTGCCCCCACCGGCTGCAGACCCTGTCCCTCAAAACCCCGCTGGGCAAGGGGACAACCGAGATGTCTTAGAACAGCAAGCCGCAGCCTACGTAGAAGCGATCCGGCTCCGGATGATAGCCCAGGGAATCCCATTTGAAGCAGTCGGGATCCAGGACGATGTCAGACCAAGCACTCGGGCTCCAGTCTTCGACCGATTGGGCCCCCCTCTCCCAGTCCGACAAGCGGATCTTAGACCCCGACTAGTAAAATCTACGATTGAGGTTCCTCCCAGGAAAATTCAATCCCCACCAAGACCGCGGACCAAGGAGAGGGAATCCCGTCCCAATTCTGAGGAAAGTGCCAAATCTCGGAGGATTTCCAGGGAGAGGCATCAAAGAGTTAAGCGAAAGGAGGTAGTCATCGATTTAGAATCTTCGGATAATGAAGTTTCAGTAGCTCGATCCGGAACCAAGAAGTCTCAGCGCCTGGAGGACCAGATGACGAGGATGGCGAAGGAGTTGGAGCAGTTAAAGAAGGGAAAGCATCAGGGGATCCAAAAGAATCCTTTGGGCGAGATGAATGCACCATTCTCCAAGAGAGTTAGGGAGGCGGGGCTACCCCCCAAATTCAGGATGCCTTCAGAAAAGTATTCTGGAACAGAAGACCCCGTCAGCCACCTGGAAAGCTTCGTACACCAGATGGAGGTCAAGAGTGCAACCAGGATAGCCATGTGCAGGATGTTCCCTTCAACTCTAACAGACTGTGCCAAGACATGGTTCAGAAAATTACCACCAGGTAGTGTTGATTCTTTCTCCAAACTTACCAAAGCTTTCTGTGCACAGTTTCAAGGAATCAAACCCCGTCCCAAGGATCCTATCCTACTGCAGTACGTAGTTCAAGAACGAGGTGAAACTCTGAGATCTTATGTGGAGAAATTCCACAAAGAGGTCGTCCAGATGGGTGTGTTCAACGAGAAGGAAACGTTAGCAAATTTCCGGAGGAATTTGTGGGCTGGCAGGCTGTTCCGATCTTTCGCCAAGCATCCACCTGAGACGTACCAGGAAGCCTACAATCGGGCTCTAGAACAGGTGGACATTGAGGAACAACTCCGGATTAAGATTGAACATGATGAAGCCAGGTTAGCACCACGCCCTAAAAAGGAAGTTCCAAAACCTGCCCCAGCTAGGAAGTTTCAGAATCAACCTCCAAACCGATCGACATACAGGCCGCCTCCCATTCCTTCGTACCAAGAGAGGTACCCGGTCAGGAGGTCGCCCCCCAGAGAGCTCCCCTTGAAGGATGTATCCAGAATAACGAGAGAGGAAGAAGGATATAACCATTATACCCCTCTCAATGCATCACGGGAAACTATTTATCTCGCCATTCGAGACAAGGGTCTACTCAGAAAGCCGGTTCCCATAAAAATCCCGGTAGACAGGAGGAATCAGTACAAGTATTGTGACTTCCATGAAGACGTGGGGCACAACACCTCAGAATGCTACAGTCTCCGCAATCAGATAGAAGCACTGGTAAGGGGAGGACTCCTAACCGAATTTTTACAACAGGTACGAGATAGCATCAAAGAAGGGAAGCAGGTTCAAAGCGGGATGCAAGAAGCAGCGGAAAGGAGGATAGAAGGAGAAAAGGATCTAATGCAGCAGATCCAGGTGATTCACACCATCAGTGGGGGCCCCACCTTGGCTGGAACCTCCAACAATTCAAGGAAGAACCACGCAAGGAAGATTCCCAAGCTTAACGCTGACCATGAGATACTGAAAGTCAATGGCGGACCCCGAGATCTATCCCGCTCAACCAAGATCATCTTCACGGAGGAGGATGTCTACAATACGGTACAGCCACATGATGACCCCATGGTCATAACAGTGCAGATCGCTAACTGCCTAGTACACCGCGTCCTGATCGATACGGGAAGCAGCGTGGATATTCTGTTCAAGGGGGCTCATGAGCAGCTTAACCTGAAGAATTCTTGCTACAACAGTTGCACCTCTCTACTATACGGATTCACAGGGGACTCCGTAATGCCGATGGGAACGAAGATACTGCCAGTGATAGTCGGAGAAGCTCCTCTTCAGCAAAACATAATGACGGAGTTCATCGTGGTAGACACCCCATCTGCGTACAATGCAATTTTAGGAAGGCCTTTCTTATCAGGGATTAGAGGAGTACTGTCTATCTACCACAACGTGATGAAGTTTCCAGTAGGGTCGGGAGTAGGAGAAGTAAGAGGAGACCAGCAGGCAGCCCGAAACTGCTATGCGGTGTCAACTAACCCCGCTGCATTGGCTAAGCAATGCGCATCGGTGGCCAGCTACCCAAGTCAGAGAACGACAGAGCAGGATGATTATGTTTTAGAAGAAGGAGAGGTACCAGACATAATCGTGGAGGAGTCAGAAGAGGAAGAGCGAGGTTGGGCCAGTGGGAACCCCGTGGAACAGCTAGAGGAGGTCCAGATTCGGAGGGAGGACCCAACAAAGACAGTAAAAGTGGGAGAAGGTCTGGACCCGGAGGTGAAGAGTAACTTGATAGAGCTTCTCAGAGAGTATAACGATATCTTTGCTTGGAGTCATGATGAGATGCCTGGCATTCCCCTTGGCTTGGCTTCCCATAGGTTGGCAGTGGATGCAACTTTCAAGCCAGTGAAACAGAAAAGAAGACACTTCAACACAGAACGGAATGCCGCAGTCCAAGAAGAAGTTGACAAGCTCCTGAAGGCCGGATTCATCAGGGAATCCCGGTACCCTGAGTGGATCGCTAACGTGGTCATGGTAACCAAATCCAATGGAAAGTGGCGGATGTGTGTGGACTACACCGATCTCAATCGGGCTTGTCCCAAAGATAGCTTCCCCCTACCAAAAATAGATCAGCTCATTGACTCCACTGCAGGAAATAAGCTCCTAAGTTTCATGGATGCTTTCTCGGGGTACAATCAAATCATGATGCACCCTTCAGATCAAGACAAGACTAGTTTCATCACAGGACAAGGTCTCTACTGTTACAAGGTAATGCCATTCGGACTCAAAAATGCAGGTGCCACTTACCAGCGCATGGTGAACAAACTATTCAAGGAACAGATAGGGAGGTCCATGGAGGTATACATAGATGACATGATCACTAAATCTCTAGAAGCAAGACAGCATGCAGGGGACTTACGCCAAACCTTCCAGGTAATAAGGCAGAACCAGATGAGGCTGAACCCCGCTAAGTGTGCGTTCGGGGTGGCAGCAGGCAAATTCTTGGGATTCATGGTGCATGAAAGGGGAATCGAGGCAAATCCTGAGAAGATCAAAGCCATTTTAGATCTCGAGTCTCCTACAAACCTCAAGCAGGCACAAGGTTTAACCGGGCGGATAGCGGCGTTTCATATCCCGCTCCACAGACAAATGTCTCCCCTTTTTCAAAATCATCAAGCAGGGGAAAAAGATGAAGTGGGATGAGCAGAGCGAGCAGGCCTTTCAGGCTCTAAAGGGATACCTGTCAAGGCCTCCGCTATTGGTAAAACCAATCCCGAGTGAAGAACTCCTGCTCTACCTAGCAGTTTCTGAAGTAGCAACTAATGGAGCCTTGGTGAAAGAATGCAGTGACGGGGTACAGAGGCCGGTCTACTACGTGAGTCGGGCTCTTTCAAAGTCCGAGAAGAACTATACCTTGCTAGAGAAACTCACCTACGCCTTAGTAACAACATCCAGAAAGCTCCGGCCTTATTTTCAAGCCCACACCATCGCGGTCGTCACAGATCAGCCTTTGAGACAATTTCTCCAGAGGCCGGATGTTTCAGGCAGACTGGTTTTGTGGGCCCTAGAGCTCACACAGTTCGACATCAAGTACAAGGTGAGAACCATGATCAAAGCTCAAGCCCTGGCGGACTTCATAGTGGAGTTTGGCCCAATCCTGAACCAGGGTGTGTTGGCAGACCCAGACCCGGATCAAACCCTTCTGGAATGGCCCGTAGATAGCAAGATGTGGATTCTTTACACGGATGGAGCATCGAACCAGTCGGGATGCGGAGCCGGGATCGTCCTGATCGACCCCGCGGGAATTGAAGTAAGTCATTGCTTCAGGTTTGAATTCAGAGCCACCAACAACGAAGCGGAATATGAGGCTCTGCTAGCAGGAATGAAGGTAGCAGGGGCTCTGGGGGCTGAGTATCTTCAGATCAAGAGCGATTCACAACTAGTGGTCAACCAGGTGACAGGATTATACCATGCAAAAGGTGACAACATGATAGCCTACCTGGCTAAAGTTCAGGAGGCTATGAAGAAGTTCAAGGGTGTAAGAATAGAGCAAGTGCCTAGGGAGAAAAACCATCGCGCAGATGTTTTAGCCAAGATTGCCACAGGAGAGGGACACGCTTTACCAAAAGGGGTACCCCTTCAATTGGTTCCTTTCTCCAGCATAGCGAAAGAGGCAGAAGTCCTCCCAGTAAGCCGCCTCCCGTGTTGGATGGATCCAATAGCAGACTATCTTCAAAGCGACATTCTCCCAGCAGATCCGGATCAAGCCCGTCGGCTCAAGAGGACAGCTACCCGGTACTGCTTGGTAGAAGGACACCTATATCGTAAGGGGAAATCTCTCCCTCTGCTCAGGTGTCTCCATCCCGATGACGCGCACTGGGCGCTCAGTGAGGTGCACTCTGGGGATTGTGGTAACCACGTGTCAGGGGAAACTTTGGCTTACCAGGTAGTCAGGATGGGCTACTGCTGGCCAACTATACACCAGGACGCAAGGCAGTTCGCGCGATCCTGTGAGGCTTGCCAGAAAACAGCCAACCTTCATCATCTCCCTCCAGAGAGACTCTCCTCAATCAGCACTCCCTACCCCTTTGCCATCTGGGGACTAGACTTGATCGGGCCACTTCCCACTGCACCCGGCCAAGCCAAGCACGCAGTAGTGGCGATAGATTACTTTACTCGGTGGGTGGAAGCTAAGGCACTCACCCGGATAACCGAAGAAAAGACCACCAACTTTGTCAAGGAACACATAGTCTGCCGATTTGGCACCCCAATGGCCATCATAACTAATTTGGGAAAGCAATTTGACAATGCCAACTTCTGAGAATTCTGTGCAGACCGGAGGATCAATCTCCGTTTTGCTTCGGTGGCCCATCCTCAAACCAACGGGCTGGTCGAAGCAACCAACAAGACCATTAAGAAGCTCCTAAAGAAAAAGCTCCAACAGAAGAAAGGATTATGGGTGGCAGAATTACCCAACGTGCTTTGGGCCTACAGAACAACTAGGCGGACAGCAACCGGAGAAACCCCCTACTCCCTGGTGTTTGGGGCAGAAGCAGTCTTGCCCATCGAACATAAGCTCATATCTTTCCGGGTTCAAAATTATGAGCCAGAAGATAATGAGGCCAAGTTGAGAGCTAGCTTGGACCTGCTGGAGGAAAAACAAAGCAAAGTCGCAGAGAAGGTGGCCGTATACCAGAGCAAGATAGCCCGACACTTCAACAAGAAGGTGAGGGCCCGAAATTTCAAAGAGGGAGACTTGGTTCTCAGGAAGGTGACCCAGAATACAAGAAGGAGGTCTGACGGGGTACTGGCCCCTAACTGGGAGGGTCCATACTTGGTTAAGGCATCACTCCGGGGTGGTGCTTACAAGCTCGAAGACATGGAGGGTTACCCGGTGGATCATACATGGAATGCCGATCATCTTCGAAAATTCTATCCTTAAGAAACTATGCTTGTACCTAGCGGAATGCTCACCCCGAGTTCATATTTGTACCGTTTGGGAAATTAAATAAAAGCAATTCTTTCTTCTATATGATTCTCCTGTGTTCCAGTGCCCGATTATCTCCTACTGATATCACCTACAGAATCATCATCACGGAATCGCCTAAAGGCCAGGAGAACTTCTTAAAGCTCCTGATGCCCTAGACGGGGTCAAACCTTCTAGGAGGATCTCCATTACTAAGTCAAGACCAGGGGAACTACACAGTACTCCTGATGCCTTAGACGGGGCCAACCCCGCTAAGAGGATCTCCATTATTAAAAGCGCCTCAAGACCAGGAGATAGCCTAAGGGCGCTCCTGCTGCCTCAGTCGGGGAATACCCTCCTCTGAGAAGCCTGGTGCTAAAGTGGCCTTAGTTGCCTACCAGGATAGCCTTGGTCGGGGAATACCCTCCTCCGAGAAGCCTGGTGCTAAGGTGGCCTTAGTTGCCTACCAGGACAGATTACAGTAAGAGTCGGGCTGCCTCAGGGTACCCAATTTCTTACTTCGCCTCGAGACCAGGAAATAGCCTCAGGGCGCTCCTGATGCCTTGGACTGGGCCAAGCCCGCCAAGAGGATCTCCACTGTTAAAGCGCCTCAAGACTAGGAAATAGCCTAAGGGCGCTCCTGCTGCCTCAGTCGGGGAATACCCTCCTCTGAGAAGCCTGGTGCTAAAGTGGCCTTAGTTGCCTACCAGGATAGCCTTGGTCGGGGAATACCCTCCTCCGAGAAGCCTGGTGCTAAAGTGGCCTTAGTTTCCTACCAGGACAGATTACAGTAAGAGTCGGGCTGCCTCAGGGTACCTGATTTCTTACTTCGCCTCAAGACCAGGAAATAGCCTCAGGGCGCTCCTGATGCCTCGGGCTGGGTCAAGCCCGCCAAGAGGATCTCCATTGTTAAAGCACCTCAAGACCAGGAAATAGCCTGAGGGCGCTCCTGCTGCCTTGGTAGGGAAATACCCTCCTCCAAGAAGCCTGGTGCTAAAGTGGCTTTAGTAGCCTACCAGGACCTACAGTAACATCAGGGAGACTCATCGGGATACTTCACTCTTTATTTTCCCGCTTGCTACCCCGACAGCGGACCAGCAGTCAGAAAGAAACTTAGAAGTCCATCCTCAGCAAGATGAATTGTTCATAAGGAGTAGGATTTCTCGAATGACTGCTATAACACTTTATACTATGATATGTTTAAAGGAGTCCGATTAGAGGAAGATGTGGTTTTACCCCGTTGGTTCTTATGGTTATAAGCACATGTTTTATCTCTATTACCCATCGGGGTCCAGTCATCATCCTTATTACCCATCGGGGTCCAGTTACCCATCAGGATTTCAAGCATCAACAAATTTATATGCAATAAAAGTTTTCTAAGTACAAAGTAAACAAGACACAGTATTCAGAAAAGCTGCTATATTTATAATCAGGGTGCCCAATTCCCCAATCGGGCTACAAAAAATTTTTAATAAAAAAGGGAGGCCAGACTAAGCTTCTTGTTCCTCCTCTGGATGCTCTTCTTGGCCAGCTGCCCCTTCTCCCAAAGGCTCAGTTGCTGCATTGTTGTGAACCACCTCCATGGCAGAAGACCCAGACTGAATCCCTTCAACCATAGGGACCTCGGATCTAGCTGGCCCATCACCTTCCTCCACAATGACTACTCCCAAAGCCGACTCGGGGTCCACCACTGGTTCTTCAATGACAGGAGGATCTAGATCAGCTCCCTCCGCGCCATCTTGTTGGACCCCAGCAGCCACGACGGTTTCTTGACCCGGGTGAGCCATTTCCTATGGAGGGGCCTCAGCCTCTTGATTCCCTCCAGCTAACCGGGCAGCCTTGGCCATAATTTGCTCCCGGTCCCAGTTCAAGGTTGCCCTGAGGTCGAAAGAAGGAGGCAAAGCTGTAGCTACCTCATAGCAGGCAGTGAAATAACCATCATCGAAAGAGGGCCCCTGGTGGGCCTCCAAATCCTCTAAGGCATCCCGCAGAAGCTGGTTCTCATCTGACAGCAGCCTCTTTTCAGCTTTTATGCGATCCCTCTCCTCTCTGCGGCGCAGGGACTTGATGGTTTCTATGTCTAAGCAACGCTCAAGGCGTCTGATAATCACCAAGCCCTCCTGTCGCGCTTCTTCTGATGCCCTAGCCTCTTGAAGTAAAGGGGCCACGTTTTGTTGGGTCTGGACTAGCTCCTGCTGAGTTTCCTCTAACCTCGCTTGGAGGCCGATATGAGCTTCTTTCAATGACAGCAGCTGTTTCTCCATGGCCAAGGCAAACTTGAAACCCTGCAGAAAGAAAGAGAGTCAGTACCCGGCAGAAGGGAGAAATTAAGTAGCAAGAAGGGAGTAAAAGTTTACCTCAGCCAGAACCGAAACCCCCTTGGTGACCAAGATGCCTGTAGGAAGCTTGGCCATATCTGTCAAATCTCCACCGGGGCAGGTGGCCGCGAATCTAGACACCACCTCGTCAAGAGTAGCATTCCCCGACCCCGATCCAGAGGCCACACCAGCATCAAGAGTAGAAGTGTGGACAAATGCTTCCTCCACCGGGGCCCTCACAGGATCCACGGGAAGAGCTACGGCAGGAGGAGGAGCAGAAGAGGTTTCAGTGGAGGAGATTTTCTTTTTCTGAGCCGGCTTTTCAGAGCTTCGGGCCCTAGCCGCCCTGGCTAGCAACGCCGGGATCCTCGAACGGGAGGAAGGAGTAGAAAGGTTGCGAGCTGGAGCTTTAGCTTTAGACCCTGATGGAGCAGGAGTAAAGTCAGGAGGGGGGTGGAGTTGGATCCTTCTCGGACGGACCCCGACCTAGTCCTGACAGCCGAAGTGGGAGAAGGAATAAGGGAGGAACGAGATAGCAGGGTATTATCTTTACCCCCCGAAGAAGGGAGAGGCCCCGTGACCATCAGGGAAGCTGATACTGCCAGAAGAAAGGATGCTCAGTAAGAATCAAAAGAAGGAATATAAACATTAAGAAATAGAGATGCAGGATGCGGTTAACTCACCGGGAGAGGTGGGAGAGATCCTCAGGTACCGTTCCAAGCGGGCTCCCTCAAAGGGATCCAAAGAGGGGAATTGCAGGTTGGTATACCCTCTCTTTAGGATCCTTGTTAAAATCTCTCGGGACTCAGGAGCCAAGGTCCCCTTCGCCCACTTGTCCCTCACGGTAAACTGGGTAGGGACGGGGTACTCATACCCCCCAACTAGAGCAGTGCGCCCCCAATCGCCCTCGATCACCAGCCACTCCTCCTTCCAAGGCGCCGCATACTTCACATTCGCCCCGGGGACGACAAACTTCAAATCATTCGATGCCCTCAGGTAGAACTAACCCCGAGGTACCATGCTCGTAATGTTGAAGAGGAAGCGGAGCTCATCCAAACCTGGTTCCCGCTCAATATGATCTCTCTCGCACTGCTCCCTCCAGAGCACCAAGAACCCTGTCAGGTGCTTCCAGAAGCCCGGAGAGAGTTGGAGAGGGGCCAATTCGAGCGCGATGAGAGCTCGACGAAGAGTGGGGTGTAGTGGGAGCCGGACTCCACACTCCAGAGCGGCTCTGTGGATCAGCAAGCGGTCTGGAGGCGGGGCGTACGCGTCATAGCCTTGGGGAGGAAGGGAGAGAATAATGTACTCCGGGATCTTGTACTCTTCCCGTAGTTGATTGAGCGTATCCATTGTACAAACAGAATCGGGAATAACCCGACTATCGCGAAAGGCGGCAAAGGAGCCCGTCTGAACTCCGACCAGCGCGGCATCAGGTCCGTCACTTTTCTCATGGCCACCAATCTGAAAGGCGCCCGCCTCATCACCAACCAGGACTGGGTCTTCAGGTTGATTATGAAAACCCAACCCAATTCGGGGGTTTCGGGTAAAACGGCGTCGCTGAGCCTACGGGGTTTCCTCAGCAGTTGCATCCCCCTCTCGACCCCGTTTTTTCCCCTCTGACGTCAAGGAGTCCGCTGCAACCTCAATCGCCTCAGCATTGTCAGACTGGGGAGAGAAGGCGGGATCTGAATGAACGGGGTTCGCCGTTACTGGAGGATTTTGTTCAGCAACAATTTCTTGAGAAATAGGGATTTGAGAAGGAGAAGCCCTGGAAAGAAGAGGAAGAAAGAAAGGAAGGTTTTCCGGAAGTTGGAAAGGAAAGAAAGAAGGTAAGACAGCAGTTATTTTTGTTCTCGTTCGATTTTGAAAGTCTGAAAGCTCAAAGGTGAGAAGCGCCAGTAAAACCAGTCTATTTATAAAAGAAAGAATGACGGTTACTTACTTGGAAACCGGAATCGGTGACCGGGAGGAGGGGTTGAGGCGTTTTCCGCATTAATCGTGCCAAAACGGCTCTTTTTGAAGAAAGGGGAAACCCAATCAACAGTCGACACGTAATCAGTTATAACGGACAAAATAAGGATTTCCTTCTCTTAAGTGGAAACCCAGTCAGACAAGGAAAGCAAGGGGATAAGGTAGAAAATCCTTCAAGCAAACAAAAAGATCCTGACCCCGACCCCGACCCCGACAAGGTATCAGTGTCCAAGTCAGGGGGGACTTCTGTTAACCGCCAAAATTGGCGGAGGACCAAAGAAGAATTTTCCACCTCGACATGAGAAGGCTATAACAGTACCCAACCCGGATACCACGACAGAGTGGACCCCGGTTGATCCCAACCCACACCTCCTTCAGCGGGGTCCACCCCGCCAAGCATCTTAGCTCAACAAAGTGGCCGAGAAACAAAAATACTCACTAGAACTCACAGCGAGATCAAACCCGGCTATAACCGGGCTTCCTATGGACCCCGCTACACCCCGATACAGCTTCCTACGGACCCTGCAGCACCCTGACACGGAGTTCTACTGATCACCTTACTACAAAGCTGGCTAGATATCCCCCTACTGCCGTCAGTAGGATGCTTACTAGATGTAGGCAGCCCGCTAGAGCAGAAGAGCACCAGGAAGCAGGATCCTAAACACCAAGAACTAAAAGCTCCACAAAGGAACCAGTAAAACGTCACCGTACAAAGGAGGTACACTCCTTCCCGCCAGAGAGTCCCAATTTAAGCAGGACATTACAGTAGGAATCCTACTAGGAAGGTAAATGATTGACTCCTCCTAGGAAGGAAAGACTGAATTCAGCGCATTAAAGCTCCGATTTTATTTCCTAAAAAGAAGGATCCTGCAAGCGGCCAAACCCTAGTCCGAGATTGTAGGAGTGCATGGCAAGCAAACAGGACCTATATATATAACAACTTATTCAGGAGAAAAAAAAGGGGGGACCCGACACTCTACTTATCGACAGACACAGATTTATCTCCACCATGATCCCACTTATCGACGGAAATCTCCTTATCGCTACCATGATCCATATTTTCAATCGAAACCTTCATGTAATCTAGTGTCTTAGTAGATTTATAGTCGGTGTATTCATGTAATGGAAAAGAGGGATCAATAAGACGAATTCCTACTCAATTTCACGTATTCTTTATCATGCATGCATTGGCAGGGACCTAGTTGGTATCGAACTACTTGATACCCCTCCGGCCAGGATCAATCTCGATCTTGACCCTTTTTAAAGTGGTTATTTGGATTATCGTCCTTTTAACGATTTTCGGATAACAATTTGCTAAGCTTTATGACATGTCATTTAGCTATTGACATCTAGGATCGCATTTATTGTTATCTAATCATCCTAGATAAGCATCTAAGGTTACCTAGCTTTATTTGCTCATTGAATATCATTATATATTCACATAGGTTGTAATCTCTTCATTGAGAAGTTAGTCTTGAATGTTGCTTCCAGGATTAGGTTGCTTAGATCGCAAGCAATTGGACTAGGTTCACTTATACCGGGATTAGGTAGGTGTGTGATTATATTTTGGGAGTAGGTTGTAATCGTTTAACACATTTAGTGGATTCGAGGTTCGAGTGTGGCACACTATACAGCCCGTGGTTTTTCCCGTGAGGGTTTCCACATAAATATCAAGTGTCTTTTATAATTCCGCACCATATTACACTTGTTATTGTATTGACTAGTTTCGGGTATTTTCGTAAATTGACTAAACGCGTAAATTTGGTAAAATTGTTAAAATATATTCACCCCCCCCCCCCCCCCCCAGATTAATATTATACACACCTTAATTTATTTGTTTCAATTAGTATCAGAGCGGGTTCCTAGACATACATAGGTGATCCTTACTCATTTTGGTGTGTTTTGCATTTGTGTGATTTTGTTCATTCAAACATTTTGCATTCATTTCATTTCATTCATATTCACAATGAGTGGAAACGGTGGCAACAACGAGGGTGCTTCTAGCACGCGTCCTCCTCTCCTCACCGGCGATAACTACTCCTCATGGAAGGGGAAGATGGAGGCGTACTTATGCCAAATCCATGATAGGGCATGGATGGCGGTTGAAGACGGATACGCTCCTCCTATGATGACTCCCACGGGTGGTGGAGAAGAAGTTCTTAAGCCTAAGGCACAATGGACTAATGGAGAGTTTGAGACTTCAAAGTGGAATAGGAAGGCAATACATGCCATCTTATGTGCCATGGATGAGAACCAATACAAGTTGGTTCAAATTACTAGGATTGTCAAAGAGGCATGGGAAATCCTAGAGACGGCTCATGAAGGAACCGAAGTGGTCAAGGATTCAAAACTACAAGTCCTCCAAACTAGTTTTGAGACCATTAGGATGGAAGAGCATGAGCACTTCAATGACTTCCAAGTTAAGTTGATGGACATTGTGAATCAAAGTCATCAACTTGGCGACCCGTATTCGGATAGAAGAATCATGCAGAAGATTATGAGATCTCTCCTCGATAGATTCGAGTCTAAGGTGACGGCTTTAGAAGAAAATAGTGGTTATAAGGATATGAAGCCGAGCGAGGTTATTGGAAGACTTCTCGCTTACAAGTCTAGGAAGGCTCCTAACTCTACTGCTCCTAAAAAGCAAAAGGGAATTGCTTTGAAAGCATCTAAGGATGAAAAGGAGGTGAAGAATGACTCGGATGAAGACATGGTCTTATTTGTGAAAAGATTCAATAAGGTTATGAAGTTTGGGAAGAGAGGATTTGGTATGAGAGGCCAAGACTTGAAGAAGAAGGGTCCCTTCAAGAAGTTTGAACCAAGGCAAGAGAAGACCGAAGGGAAAGGGGTCCGTTGCTTTGAGTGTGGCGGAATTGGTCACTTTGCTCCCGATTGTGCAAATCACAAGGAAAAGAAGAAGGGAAAAGTGATGGCCACCACTTGGAGTGGAAGTAGTGATGACTCCAATGAAGAAGATGAGTCTTCGGATGATGAAGACATCATGGCTAACTTCCTAGCTTTTGCCTCCTCTCACAAAAGTAAAAGTGGTAGTGAAAAAGAGGAAGAGAGTCAAAGGGAAAGTGACTCTAGTGAAGATGACTCTGATTCTAACTCCACAAATGGATATGTGGAGAAAGAGGTGTTAGTTGAATATCTTAAGGAGTTTAGAGGCTTAGAGATGAAAACCACTAAGAAGATCAAGATGTTGAGAGAAGAAAATCTTGAGCTTTCATCTCACAATGACCACTTAAGTGAAGAAGTGGAAAGACTTAAGAAGAGAGAAGATAAGCTAAGAGAGGAGTTAGCTTTAACTAGGAGGAATGAAGAAGGTTTGAAGAGGGAGCTTGATGAAACTAAGAAGTCACTTACTAGGATGGACTCTAACACCAAAAAGTTAGACCACATGCTTGGTGTTGGAAAGAGTCCATGTGACAAGAGAGGTCTTGGGTTTGAAGATAGTCAAGAGACCTCCTCCTCTAAGAAGACCGTGTTTGTTAAGGGCTTGGGCAACATAGAAGCTTCACCGGTGCACACTCCTAGGAAGAAGATAGATCTAGGACAATGTTCTAAATTTGCACAAGTGAAGATGGTGTCAAGAAGGCAACCTCAAGCCAACATTCCTCATCATTTGGCTCAAAAAGGGAAGAAGACAATCATGCAAGTCCAACATTGGAAGCAAGATAGACCGGTTCAACAAAGGAGATGGATTGAACCCACTCAACCACAAAGACAAGGGAAGGCTCCCATAAATGCACAAGGCAATGGTATGATTTCTCATTTCATTCCAATTTGTCATTTTTGTGGTTTTAATGGTCATATTCGACCAAATTGGTTTCGATATATAAAAATGTGTAGAACTCGAAGCATGATTGAAAAGAGAAAGAAATGAGCCAAGTTGCATGTTCCTAGGAATAATAAGATTAATTTGCATGATCCTAGGATTACTAGAGCCCATGTACCAAAGACCATTAAGAAAGAAAATGTTGTTCTTAAGTGGGTTAGAAAGAATGAAAATGTTTGCCATGTTGCACAAATTGCCTTAAAGGCAAATTCTTCTAATCTTTGGTATCTTGATAGTGGGTGCTCTAGGCACATGACGGGAAACAAGAGTTTTTTCGAGACTCTTGTTATGGAGGAAGGAGGAAATGTCACCTTTGGTGATGGATACAAAAAGAAAGTCATAGGGAAAGGAACCATTTCCGTTACCTGATTACCCTCCTTATTAAATGCTTTACTTATTGATGGCTTGAAAGCCAATTTGATTAGCATTTCTCATCTTAGTGATGAAGGATATTCCGTCTTGTTTAGCAAAGATAATTGCTCTATCCTAAAACCCGATGGACAAACCTTATTGAAAGGTATGAGATCTAGCGACAATTGCTATTGTCTTGAAGCTAGAATAGTCTCAAACAATGTGTCCAAGGATGAGCAAATTGAGTTGTGGCATGAAAGACTTGGCCACATGAACTTTCGGGATCTACGGACCCTTGGAAAGTTTGAATGTGTGCGTGGCCTCCCTAAGCTTGGGAAGAAAGCCAATGGTGTTTGTGGACCTTGTCAACAAGGAAAACAAACTAAAGGCATGCACAAAAAGGGTAAGTATCACTCCACCAAGGAGCCCCTAGAGCTTCTCCACATGGATCTTATGGGTTCTATACAAACCGAGAGCTTGGGTGGAAAGAGATACATTTTTGTTTGTGTAGATGATTTCTCTAGGTTCACTTGGACATATTTTCTTAGAGAAAAATCCGAAACTTTTGATAAGTTTAAAATGCTTTGTACTAAACTTCAAAATGAAATGAATTCTAACATTAAAAGCATAAAACGAATTAGAAGTGACCATGGGAGGGAATTTGAGAATGCTTCTTTTGAAACCTATTGTGATTGTATAGGTATCTCCCATGAGTTTTCGACTCCTAGGACACCTCAACAAAATGGAGTTGTTGAGAGGAAAAATAGGGTCCTTCAAGAGATGGCACGTGTGATGTTGCTTAGCAACAATGTGCCTAGGAATCTATGGGTCGAAGCCATCAACACAGCTTGTTATATAGGAAATAGAGTTTTCCTAAGGCCCGGAACTAGGAATACCTCCTATGAGTTATGGAAAGGTAAAAGGCCTAATGTTAGCTACTTTCACACATTTGGAAGCAAATGCTACATTTTAAATGACCGAGATCAACTTGGCAAATTTGATGCCAAGAGTGATGAGAGTATCTTTATTGGCTATGCCTTAAATAGTAGAGCCTATAGAGTTTTCAATAAGAAAACTCTAAGTGTTATGGAATCATCTAATGTTGTATTTGATGATGAAAGGCTCAAGTCTAGTAATCATGAGGAGGAGGTTATTTTTAGTGATGATTCTCCTTTGGAGAAGGTTGATGTGACTCCTAATGTGGGGACGTCCAATGTTATTGATAATGACACACAACCTATTGATAGAGTTCCTAACTTGGACTCTAATGAACCCGCTCCATGGGTTAGAAGACTCCATAACAAAGATGATGTTATTGGAGATGTGAATGAGGGTGTTAGGACTAGAAGGCAAATAGCTAATCTTATTAGCTTCACTTGCTACACCTCTCAAATAGAACCCAAAAAGATTGATGAAGCTTTAAATGATGAATTTTGGGTTCTTGCAATGCAAGAAGAGCTAAACCAATTCGAAAGGAATGAGGTTTGGACTCTAGTTCCTAGGCCTAAGACCACAAATGTCATAGGCACAAAATGGATATATAGGAACAAATCCGATGAGGATGGCAACATAGTGCGTAACAAGGCAAGACTTGTTGCACAAGGTTACTCTCAAATTGAGGGTATCGATTTTGAGGAGACTTTTGCTCCCGTTGCCTGTTTAGAGTCCATTAGGCTTCTCTTGTCCATCTCTTGTGTGCACAAGTTCAAGTTGCACCAAATGGACGTAAAAAGTGTCTTCCTCAATGGCTTCTTGCAAAAGGAAGTGTTTGTTGAGCAACCCAAGGGATTTGTGGATACACACCACCCCAACCATGTCTATCACCTCAAGAAGGCTCTTTATGGGTTGAAACAAGCACCGAGGACTTGGTATGAGCGCCTCTCTCAATTCCTTATCAACAATGACTACACAAGAGGTAGTGTTGACAAGACACTATTCATCAAGAAAGACAATGATGAGCTTTTTATAGCTCAAATATATGTTGATGATATAGTGTGTGGCTCCACCAACAACACCAAAGTCCAACAATTTGTTGATGTTATGTCTCATGAATTTGAGATGAGTCTTGTTGGTGAGCTTAGTTACTTCCTAGGTTTGCAAATTAGGCAATTGAATGATGGGATCTTCATAACCCAAGCCAAATATGCCAAAAACCTAGTGAAGAAGTTTGGTCTTGAAAAAGCCAAACATTATGATACACCCATGAGTACCACTTTGAAGCTAAGCAAATATGCTAGTGGTAAAAGTGTGGAACAAACACTATATAGGGACATGATAGGAAGCTTGCTTTATTTGACCGCAAGTAGGCCCGATATATCCTTTAGTATGGATGTGTGTGCTAGGTACCAATCCGATCCCAAGGAGTCTCATCTCTCTTCCGTCAAGAGAATCATTCGATATGTGAATGGGACTTCTAACTATGGGATTTGGTACTCGTTTGACACTAATGCTAGTCTTGTAAGCTTTAGTGATGCGGATTGGGCGGAAAATTGTGATGATAGGAAAAGCACATCGGGCGGTTGCTTTTTCCTTGGAAACAATCTTGTTTCTTGGTTTTGCAAGAAGCAAAACTCAATTTCCTTGTCCACGGCAGAGGATGAATACATAGCCGCGGGGAGTGGATGCACACAACTCCTATGGATGAAGCAAATGCTAGTAGACTACGGATTCAATCAAGGTACACTCACTCTCTTTTGTGATAACATGAATGCTATTAATATTTCCAAGAATCCGGTTCAACACTCTAGAACTAAGCATATTGACATCCGTCATCATTTCATTAGAGAACTAGTTGAAAATAAATGCATTGTACTTGAGCATGTAGGTACAAATGATCAACTAGGGGACTTGTTTACAAAACCTCTAGATGCTACTCGATTTAAAACCCTTAGTAGATCTATTGGGATATGTTTTGTGGAGTGATGAGTTTTTGTGATTGACCCCATAAGGGGAACTCAAGCAAAGAGAGCTTTTGTATACTAGATGCATGCAAAATATTTGAAAGATCTTGTGCTTCTCTTTTAATTGTTTGAAGTAAGCTTGGTTGGACATATGTATATATGCTTTTATCTCAGTTAGTGTGAACCTTGCTTTGTTTTCAATCCATGTCCTATTTATGTTCAAACATGCATTTTTGGACTATGAAATTTACATATGAAGTATGATTTGAATGACCTATAGTTATTTCCATGACATGATGATTCTCAATTGACATGCTAATGACATATGAAAAGCATGAAATTCAAATGACATGCTAAATAGAAAAAGCATGAATTGATGATTGCATATTCTTAAATGCAAAACAATGTGTGAAAAAGCTAGTAAGACTAAAAATGATAAAGGATCATGTATCCATTCAAAGGATGTTTCAATCCAAATGTCTCTCTTTCTTTATTTGTTGAACATGGTTACTATCATACGGGTTTCATACCTGGAAAAATCAAATAGGGTGCAAAGTCGCTCATGCCATGTTTCGCTTATAAAGTTGGATATAGTTGTTGTTAAAAATTGAAATCAATGAAATCTCAATATCCTTGCTTCTCTCATGACAAACGGTAAAATTGGTTTGAATTCTATTGGAAACCTTTGTCATTTGCTTTGCCAAATATCATTGTTATTTGGACTTGAATGCAACATGTCTTGTTTGCAAAGCATTTTTATTTCACACATTTTCAATAAAAATAAATCTCCTTGATTCTCTCCAATTAATTGAGTGCATAAAGTGGCTTATTTGACTTTGCATTATCTTGTATGCTACTATCTCTCTTTGTGTTTGATCAGGCCAAAATTGGTATGATTTTGGCCCTCATTTCCGTTTCTTTTTGCTTGATTCTCGGGCATTTCCCCGTGTTTAATGTTGTTAAATTGAGTGTTTCAGGTTTTATTAGGTTTCAGAAGCAATTGAGATAAAGGTGGAGGACTTGTGCGAAAATGTCTCACAAATGAGAAGAAACAGGGCATTTTCGCCACTTGGACATAAAAGGGCGCCACTTGAGCGCCATGGTGACAGAAGAGTTCCCAAAGGCATCAGAAGGTCGCCACTTGGGCGCCACTTGAGCGCCATGGCGACAGAAGGTCACAAAAACAATCAGGTGGGGTCGCCACTTGGGGTCGCCATGGCGACCTCCCTTGAAAGTGGCGACCTAGTGCACTCAATGCATGGTCGCCATTTAGGGTCGCCATGGCGACCTTGATGGTACAAATGGCGACCTCTTCACTTTTCCAGGGTCGCCACTTATGGTCGCCATGGCGACCTAGATGATACAAGTGGCGACCTCTACACATTTTGGTCATGGTCGCCACCTGACAAATAGCGAGAAAGATGGTTTTCAGAGCGACCTTTTCATCTAACAGTTTTACGCTCCATGGTCGCCATAGCGACCAAATAGCGACCTTGACTCCACATCAGCGAATCAAGCAGTTACCAGTACATGTCCATGAGTGAGTATATATATGAAGCGTCTCTCCATCTTCAAGCATCGAAAATCAGAGCAAAAATTCAGAGAACACTCATTTTCAGATCTAGATCATCATCCATGGAACATTATTCATCCTCCTCCATTTCTCTCCTTGAACTCATCTAATCCATCCAACCCTCAACACAAAACCTTGATTACTTCACTACATCATTCCTCATCCCACCATTTCTCCACCAAAATCCTTAGTAACTTTCCACCAAAACACCCACATTCCAAGACATTTCCTCAACCTCCATTCCTTGCATCTAGGAGCATAGAGGAGAAGAATGATCAAGCTTAAAGAAGGTGACCCAAGGGTTATTTCCTCATCATTTACTTCTTTTCATTCATTGCAAATATGTGTAACTAAACCCCTAATCTAGGGGATAGATTTAAGGAACAATTGGTTGTGGGTTTAGTTTAGCTTGTAATGAATCTCTTATGTGTTCTATTCATTCAAATTAATTAGATTCCATTCATTATAATTGACTTGTATATCACTTGTTGATTGCTATCTTGAGTGGAATAATTTGTTATATATTCACATGTGGATTGACAATCTTTGTGTGATTAAGAACCCATTGGATAGGATAGATTAGTGGTGGGTATACCAACCCCACTAATCTAAGCCTCTAAGTGGTTAACATAATGAGATTGGTACATTAATGATGCTAGTAGCTTACCCACATCCAAGTGTTAATCGATCTATTCCCTAGTTCTCTCATTAATTGATTTCTATCACAATTCTTATCAAGGTGTTGAGTATTCTATTTTTCATAACATATTTTGTGTATTTTCATTTGAGTAGTTTAGCATTGGTGGTTTTAGAAACCACACATTTATCAAACAATATGATTTATTTTATTGTCTTAAGATTAGTCAATTTATCTAATTAACACTCCATTCCCTGTGGAACGAACTTGCTCACTAGTTTGCTATCAAATCACATTTCAAAAGGATTTAAGTGGCTTTAAAAGAGTTTTCAAGAATCAACCAAAATTCTATATTATTACTATTTTGTTGAGTACATAAACGACCTCATCAGTGTTGAGTGACCCAGTTGATGACTACTCCTTTGCCTATGTCATGACAAAAAGGGGGAGTAGGATGTGGTAATGGGAGTTGCTAATTGTAGTAATGTGCATATGGGAAGTTTATGGTTTTAGGGGGAGTAACCCATTGAAGGGGAGCTTTGCATACACATACATTGCATGATGTTGTGTTTAAAAGTTTAATATGCAAATGCTTGTTTTATTTTCTCTTGATCAACTCACATATACTTGCTTTGGAAGTGTAATCTAATTGTTTTGAAGGTTTGGTAATTCTACAAGAGATTGAAGACTTGAAGTTTTATTTTCTTATCTCTTTGTAATGTAGAATATCCCGTAGCTTCATTTATGTTGTGAGGATCAATGTGAGAGGTGGTTTTGTCATGAAATAGCCAAAGGGGGAGATTGTAAGGAATCCTATCATTGATTGGCTTATTTCGTGGACAAACTACAAGTTGGGGTTTTGACTGTAAGGGTAGTTTAGGTGATTGAAGACCAACATCGAAGGCCCTCTTTAAGTCCTCAAGGTGACAAGCACTCTAAAGGTATATTTCTAGTGCTTAGTTTTCATTGAAGAGATCTAGAAGCACACACACACTTAGCATACTTGCATATGTTTGCATACTCTTCACATGTCACATTACACACTAGCACTTTGATTGATTATATCTTGTTGTGTGTTTTTGTGTCTTGTAATTCATTTCCCGAATATATTCAGAAACATCCACGCTTGCACGATTATGTGCTTGGGTTTGCGCGAAGATCGCCTTCGGAGAATGCCCTTGGCTTCTCCTTTGGTTTCACCTTCAATGGTGAAACGGCAGTTTGATCGGCGGCCACGACCGCCGAATGAAAACCGCCGTTTGATTCCAGAGATCTCTGTATTGGATCTACGGTTATGATCGGCGGCCTAGCCGCCGAATCGAAACCGTCGAATTAGACCTGATGCATTTATTATTCTCGGTTTCTGTTCGGCGGTTTAATCGGCGGCCTTGCAGCCGAATGAAACCGCCGAATTAGATATTTTTAGGTCGGTTTCTTTTTGGGTTTTAATCGGCGGTTTCAATTGACCACCGAATCTGGTCGTCGAATGATCCCCTGCTTCTCGAGTTCAATTCGACGGTTAAATTCTGTGGCCATGACCGCAGAATGAAACCACCGATCGGTGATTTCAAGGGCAATTTTGTCTTTTCACTTGCCCTGTTCTTGATGTCTATAAATATCATACTTTCTCTTTTCTCTAACTCAGTTCTCTGACTCAAAAGAACCCTAAACTTTTAAAAGAGAAAATTGAGAGAAAATCAATCAAGAACTCATTTTTATACACTCAAAACCATTCTCATATGCATCTAAATATCATCTAGCATTTTCTAGCATAGTTAAGATGCTTGCTTACATGGGTTTTGCTCAACGCACATCCTTTGGTATGTTCTTCACTAATCTCATCTAAGTTTAGTGTTTTATTTATCAAAGAAATCTATTATATTATTTGTATGCTCTTAGAATATATTCTAGATACAAAATAGAGATTGTTGTGTTGACATGTTTGTGTGTTGTATTTTGATAGCAACATCTAGGTTATTTTATCTATGATTTGCTAAGCTTTATGACATGTCATTTAGCTATTGACATCTAGGATTGCATTTATTGTTATCTAATCTAACTAGATAAGCATCTAAGGTTACCTAGCTTTATTTGCTCATTGAATATCATTATATATTCACATAGGTTGTAATCTCTTCATTGAGAAGTTAGTCTTGCATGTTGCTTCCGGGATTAGGTTGCTTAGATCGCAAGCAATTGGACTAGGTTCACTTATACCGGGATTAGGTAGGTGTGTGATTATATTTCGGGAGTAGGTTGTAATCGTTTAACACATTTAGTGGATTCGAGGTTCGAGTGTGGCACACTATACAGCCCGTGGTTTTTCCCGTGAGGGTTTCCACGTAAATATCAAGTGTCTTTTATAATTCCGCACCATATTACACTTGTTATTGTATTGACTAGTTTGGGGTATTTTCGTAAATTGACTAAATGCGTAAATTGGTTAAAATTGTTAAAATCTATTCACCCCCCCTCTAGATTAATATTATACACACCTTAATTTATTTGTTTCAAAAGTGACACATATCTATTCGGGAATTAATTGAATAGTGAGATTAATTAATTAATGAATAATGATGATTAAATAAATTAAATAATAAGATTATTTAATTATGATGTTAATCACTAAATGGAGGGTATTAGTTGATATTTGATTTTGAATAAAATAAGATAATATGATTATTTTATTTATTAAATTAAATATTTGAAATTGAATTTAAAATGTTTAAATTCAAAAATTATCGTTTAATTATTTTTTTAAAGATATGAGATATCTTTATAAAAAAAATTCAAATTAATTCGGTTTGTTTTAAAACAGATATATGAGATATATGTTTTTAATTTAAAAAACAACAACCGAATCAAAGTGATCAACACACACACAACATATTAAAAAGGCATCATGTCTTTTGTTTAAAAAGAGTTTTTGTTTTTGCAAGTGGGTTGTGTGAGACAAAAGAGAAGAAACTCAAACACTGGTGCGGCCATTTGAGGAAAAATAAAAATATATATATATAAATTTTATTTTCTGTTTTTTGGTTCTTCAAAAAGTGGGTGGCCGTACTTGTTCTATAACAAAGCAAGGGGTTGCTTTTGTGTTGTTTCTTCTACCTCCATATAAGTTTCTGAATACCGTGACGCGCCCACACGCTGTTGCCAGTTCCGGGAGATAGCGAGGAAGATCAAGTGATTCAAATCAGAAGCAGATTGTATTAATGTGAAGGAGCCTCCTACGTAGGTATGAAATCGTTTCACCTTCTTTACCGATTTCGATTATTACTGTACAAATAGGTTTACTTGATGATTGTGGTATCAGAGCCTATTTTTGTATAGTATAATCAAATTCGATTGCTTCTGATTGCATATATGAATGTGTAGGCATTTTTCTAATGATTGTATGGTGTTTATAATTTTTATTTATTTATTTATTATAAACATGGTTGATCATTAATTGTATGGTACAATGAGTTTAGGTTTTGTTTTTTAAAGGTTGTAATATTTTTCTCATGTAATATTAATCACGAGATGTAATTTTAGTATTTTTATTTTTTGCTGTATTTTCTTTGTTGTAAATTTTCTGTTATGTATTTTATTGTAAAATATATACGAAGAAATCAGTCGAAGAAGACGATGAAATCGGACTTGTGTTGGACACACAAATAGACGGCGCATGTGCATGTCCCTTATTTTATTTTTTGCAAACTGTTGCTAGTGCAATCAATTGCACGTTTTTAAAAATAAATAAAAAATTTAAGCAACAGCACATGCACGCCCATGCACAATCGTTGTGCAATTTATATGTTTGTGCAGCGTGCGCACATTAGATGTGCAAAGCACATGCCAGCAGCACACATGCAATCTATGCACAAGTGTTGTGTAAAATTGTTGTGCTACGTGATTGCTGCACAAGTATGGGCCAAAAAAAAATTGTTATTTTTGGAAATCTCAGGCCTCCGAAAAATGTTAGTGTAACATTTGGGCTTTAAGGCATTTAATCCATGAGATGAATCCAATAAAATAAATCAAGTTGGACTTGATTTTTGGGCCCAAAAGACGCAGAAGATATTACAAATGGACTTGAAGATTTTTGGAATTATAAGAAGACCAAGGAATGCCTTGGATTAAATTTTTTGTAATTAGAAATTTTTTAAGTTAGATAACTCATTATACTCGGTCAACTCATGTATGCTTTTATTATGAGATGATTAAAGCATTTCCATGCATATACATATCATTTAGATTAGGTGTGCCTACACATATATATGTTGATATGTCATACATGCATTATAGCCATCTATATTATGTATTTTTTTTTTTTTTTAAATTTGATTAAAATGAGTAATTCACATAATTGGCTATAAATTAATGGGATTAGTTTTTAGGAGTAAAAACTTGGTAATTCTCATTAATCACTAATCTAAGTAATTAAATTATTAAAGAGTTTAATTACTTAGATTAGTATGGTCCTTTAATATATATTAGGATTAATTTGATTTAGTCCCTAATAATAATTGGACCTAATAATGTGTTTAGTTTTAATAGTTAAAACTTGGTAAATACACATTTAATAATTCTAGTCTTAGTAAATAGTTTACATAGATTAGAATTATCACTAATGAACTAGATTTTTAAGAGTTAAAAATCGAATTAGTTTATCAGTTATTGGAATAGGATTCTAATAATTTGTGATTAATGCACTTGACGATTAGATTGAAATTAGCCATTTAATCTAGTTTAATCTAGGTGCATTTATATTAATAGAAAACCCTTATTATAAAATAGTGAGTGAGAGAGGGATATATGACATTATATCCCGCGGTCTCCATCATTAGTTCAACACCGTAAGATTCGAGTGGGGCCTTGTGACGGCTTTGTTTTCGTCCTCCCTAAGGAGGGTTTCCATAAGAATCAATATCAAGGTTGACTTCCTAATGGATAGGATTTCTGAGAGGATTTCGGGATTGACCGACCATAAGGTGGCAATTCTCAAGTTAAGCTCATGAGATCTGAAATGATGGGTTATGCTCACAAGGTTTTAATTAAATTGGTTGATTATAAACCTGACTGAAATATACGTTGGTTGAATGTTTGAGAAATAAGAGTTATTCTGGTATAACATTTGATTGAGAATGTCTCGATCCAACATGCAAGAATTTGACTGACCCTAAGACTGCACTTGCTTGTGGTATGTTAGATTGTTGTGTCGTAGAAACACTTTTTAGGGTTGTTCTTGTTCATTAAACATTTTCATGCATCATATTTAAATTTATGCCGAACATTCGCACATGTTTTGAATGTATGAATGAATGAATTTTTTTATTTATGTTTTTTCAGCCATGTCAACTACACAATTACAAATCATATCCAACGACAAATTAACTGGTGATAACTACACTAAATGGAAACACAATATCAATGCAATTTTGGTCACCAAGGACCTTAAGTTTGTGCTTACGGAGGAATGTCCTCCAATGCCTACTGCCAATGCCGCACGAACTGTTCGTGAGGCATATGAGAAATGGGTCTCATCATATGAGAAAGCCTGAACATATCTGTTAGCAAGTATGATAGACATGCTTGTCACTAAGCATGAAGCAATGGGTACTGCATTTGAAATAATTGAGTCATTGCAGGCTATGTTCGGGCAACCCTCTAAGCAAAAGCGGCACGAAGCTGTTCGTTCTGCTATGCTCGCTCGTGTGAAGGATGGAACATCAGTTTGGGAACATGTCCTGAACATGATGTCCTACTTCAACATAGCAGAAATCAATGGTGGGGCCATTGATGAACCCAGTCAGGTGAGCATCATACTGACGACTCTTCCAAAGAGTTTCGATCAGTTCAAGAGCAACTATGGGATGAACAAGCTTAGATTCAGTCTCACACAGTTGCTCAATAAGCTCACTACCTTCGAGTCCTTGACTAAGGACAGCAAGGGTAGGACCGGTGAGGTAAATATTGCCGAACCATCTTCTTCCAATAATAAGAAGAGGAAGAGGTCTGCTGGGAAGGCAAAGGGTAAGCCCAAACCCAAGAAAGCCTAGAGCAAAAAGAAAGGCGCCTCTATCGACAAGAGCAAGGGAAAATGTTTCCATTGCGATAAAGTTGGACACTGGAAGAGGAATTGTCCTCAGTATCTGGAAAAGGTAGCCAAAAAGAAGAAAACGAAAGGTAAATATAATTTACTTGTTCTTGAGTCGTGTTTAGTGGAAAATGATTCTTCACCTTGGATAATTGATTCGGGGGCCACTAACCATGTTTGTTCTTCTTTGCAATGGACTGATTCTTGGACACAACTTGATGAGGGAGCCTTCTCTATGCGTGTGGGGTCAGGGGATGTCGTGTCGGCACGAGCAGTGGGCGTAATTAGATTGCATTTTTGTAATAATAATTTTATATTGTTGGACAATGTATTTTTCATTCCTGGATTTACACGGAATTTAATTTCCGTTTCTAAGTTGTTAGAACAATTATATTCTATTTCTTTTAATAATAAAACAGTTATTATTGCAAAGAATGGTTTGAATATTTGTTCAGGAACTAATGAAAACAATTTATATGTGTTAAGACCGTTAATACATACAACACTGCTCAACACCGAAATGTTTAAGGTTGAAAAACCAAAAACTAAACGACAAAAGATTTCTCCAGAAAACGAAACGTATCTATATCATCTAAGACTTGGCCATATCAACCTTGACCGGATAAATAGACTAGTGAAAAATGGACATTTAAGTGAGTTAAAGGTTGGCACCTTACCTGTCTGCGAATCCTGTTTAAAAGGTAAAATGACCAAGAGACCTTTTACTGGAAAAGGGCTGAGAGCTAAAGAACCACTAGAGCTTATACATTCAAACATCTGTGGACCGATGAATGTTAAAGCAATGGGTGGTTAAGAGTATTATGTCACATTTATAGATGACTACTCAAGATACGGATATATCTACCTAATGCAATGGAAGTCGAAAACTTTTGAAAAGTTTAAAGAATTCCGAGCTGAAGTTGAGAATCAGTTAGGAAATACTATCAAGACTTTACGATCAGATCGTGGAGGTGAGTACCTTGACCAAGAGTTTGAAGACTTCATGGTCGAGTATGGGATAATGTCCCAACTCATAGCTCATGGTACACCTCAGCAAAATGGTGTCACGGAGAGGAGAAATAGAACCCTAATAGAAATGGTGAGATCTATGATTAGTTTCTCATCGATACCAAATTCTTTTTGGGGATATGCGTTACAAACAGCGACATACATTTTGAATGTAGTGCCATCCAAATCTGTTCCTAAGACTCTTCTAGAGTTGTGGAATGGTCGTATTTGCGACATTTCCGCATATATGGGTGTCCAGCACACGTGCTGAAGAACAGAAGTGGAAAGCTAGAACCCAAGTCTGTGGTCTGCTTGTTTGTAAGATACTCCAAAGAGACCAGAGGTGGATACTTCTATAGTCCTGAAGATAATAAAGTGTTTGTATCGACAAATGCAACGTTTCTTGAGGATAACTATATTAGTGACCATAAGCCTCGTTCTAAAATTGTATTTAAAGAGTTAGAGCCTGGTGAGACTAGTTCTCAGTCAACAAGAGTTGTTGATCCATTAACATCTGAGAGTCAGATGATTCCTAGTCAGAATACACTACCACCAAGACGTAGTGAAATGGTACGTAGTGAGAGGGTTGTGAGACAGCCTGAATGCTATTTGGGTGTAAATGAGAGACAAGATGTTGTCTCTGCTGATAGTTTGGATGATCTATTGACATTTAAGAATGCAATGGAAGATCCTAATAAAGAGGAATGGCTTAAAGCCATGAATCTCGAGATGGAGTCCATGTACTCTAACTCAGTCTGGGAACTTGTAGACTTATCGGATAGGGTGAAACCCATAGGATGTAAGTGGATCTACAAGAGAAAGAGAGGAGTAGACAGAAAGGTAGAGACCTTCAAGGCAAGGCTAGTGGCCAAGGGTTATACCCAAAATGAGGGGGTCGATTATGAAGAGACCTTCTCGCCAGTAGCCATGTTTAAGTCTATTCGGATTCTCTTATCCATTGCTGCCTATTTTGATTACGAAATTTGGCAAATGGACGTCAAGACTGCATTCTTGAATGGCAATCTTGATGAGAGCATCTACATGATGCAACCAGAGAGATTCGTGTTTCCAGATCAAGAGCAAAAAGTTTGCAAGTTGCAAAGATCCATTTATGGACTTAAGCAAGCATCTAAATCTTGGAACATAAGGTTTGATGATGTGATCAAAACCTATGGTTTTGAGCAAAATGTTGATAAGCCTTGTGTCTACAAGAGCATCATTAACAAGAAAGTAGTTTTCTTGGTCCTATATGTAGATGATATCCTATTCATTGGGAATGATGTGGGAGTATTGTCTAATGTAAAGGGTTGGTTGGCCAGCCAATTCCAAATGAAAGATTTGGGAGAGGCGAGTTATGTTCTAGGGATCCAACTTATAAGGGATCGCAAGAACAAATTTATAGCACTATCTCAAGCATCGTATATCGACAAAATTCTTGTGCGATTTTCGATGCAAAACTCCAAGAAAGGTAATTTACCTTCCAAGCATAAAGTTCACTTGTCTAAGTAACAGTGTCCTAAGACACCACAAGAAGTTGAGGATATGAGACGTGTTCCCTATGCGTCAGCAGTAGGTAGTCTCATGTATGCTATGTTATGCACGAGACCGAACATCTGCTTCGCAGTGGAAGTAGCCAGTAAAAACCAGTTCAACCCAGGATTTGATCATTGGGTTGCTGTCAAGACTATTCTCAAGTATCTTCGGAGAACGAGAAACTATATGCTAGTGTATTCTTGATTGGATTTGATCCCGTTAGGATATACGGATTCTGATTTTCAGTCAAACAAGGATTCTAGGAAATCCACGTCTGGATCAGTATTCACCCTTGGTGGTGGAGCCATTGTGTGGAGCACTATTAAGCAATCTTGTATTGCCGATTCCACCATGAAAGTCGAATATGTAACCGCTTGTGAAGCTGCTAAAGAGGCTATTTGGCTCCACAAGTTCTTGAGTGATCTGGAAGTTGTTCCAGATACAGATAAGCTCATCACACTTTATTGTGATAATAGTGGTGCTGTGGCTAATTCCAAAGAACCAAGAAGCCACAAGAGAGGTAAGCATATAAAGAGGAAATATCATCTCATCAGAGAGATAGTGCAGAGAGGAGATGTGACCGTGACCAAGGTAGCATCACAGGACAATCATGCTGATCAATTTACGAAGACTTTATCGGCTAAAGTGTTTACGGGTCACCTAGAGAGTCTAGGTTTTCAAGACATGTCTCACATGCTTTAGTGCAAGTGGGAGATTGTTGGGGTTTTTTCCCTAAAGCTTATAGTTTGTAAATGTGAATTGAACAAGAAATAAAAGAAGTAGTTTATTCATTCAAATTGTCTCATACATTTATTTATATCATGTGTACAAAACATCCAAGATTGCCGAATGTAATTTCTAACTGAGTATATGAGTGTCATATACAAAGGTATTCAGTTTGAGATGAACAATCTAAAGAGTCCGTAGATAGCAAATAGAGTTGGGTACTTTATTTGTGGTTAATCTACAGCTGTGGTCCGTTCCATAATGTACGATGGTTTTAACCTAGACTATTCATATGGTGATATGAGAATGGAGGCATCTTATATGATGTGATCATGTAGGACTGGGACATGATCTATATGAATCTCTCACCAAGATCCGTTACAAGAATTGATTTATATATCAACAAATGATGGCTATATCTGGGTGATCTTAATCCTGAGTGTCTTATCGACTCCTTTAGGTTAGATCGTGGTTTTTGATATACCATAGGTGAGATCGGAGTTGCATTTTCGGTCAATAACTCCGTATGTTGGAATTGTGGTTTAGTTTGTGGGTGGGAAGGTTTGCACACAATAATGGAATCCACTCCTTCTTATGAGAAATAGATAGTAGTTCCCTTAAGGGTTGTTTCGGGGCTTGAAGAATATGAGCACTCTCCTAATTCTATAAGGAATGTAGGATTTATTGTTTATTAGAGAATCAATGGTACTTAATGGAAAGATATAATTAGAGAGGTATAACGGACATTATGACCCAGCTCTAATTATGAACTAGCTGTGGATGATCATACCATATATAATAGTTATATCAATGGACACCAAGAATTATTGGTTTATGTAAAAAACATCTACAGTTGAGAGAGTGCATCTTCGGGTTTTTAGTGGAATAACACCGAAGTTAATAATCATGAAATATTAATTAAAAAGTTTAATTGATTATTTCTAAGGATTATTGGAGCTCAAAATACTGTGGGTCCATTAGATCCCCTTGCTAGCCCGATCGATTTAGGTAACAAGGGTCACGGTTAATTAATTGGATTGTCCAATTAATTGTGTTAAGAAAGTGATATGTATCTATTCGGGAATTAATTGAATAATGAGATTATTTAATTAATGAATAAAGGTGATTAAATAAATTAAATAATAAGATTATTTAATTATGTTGTTAATCACTAAATGGAGAGTGTTAGTTGATATTTGATTTTGAATAAAATAAGATAATCTGATTATTTTATTTTATTAAATTAAATATTTGAAATTGAATTTAAAATGTTTAAATTCAAAAATTAACATTTAATTATTTTTTAAAAGATATGAGATATCTTTATAAAAAAAATTTCAAATTGATTCGGTTTGTTTTAAAACAGATATATGAGATATATGTTTTTAATTTAAAAAACAACAACCGAATCAAAGTGATCAACACACACACAACATATTAAAAAGGCATCAGGTCTTTTGTTTAAAAAGAGTTTTTGTTTTTGCAAGTGGGTTGTGTGAGACAAAAGAGAAGAAACTCAAACACTGGTGCAACCATTTAAGGAAAAATAAAAGAAAGAATATATATTTTATTTTCTGTTTTTTGGTTCTTCAAAAAGTGGGTGGCCGTACTTATTTTATAACAAAGCAATGGGTTGCTTTTGTGTTGTTTCTTCTACCTCCATATAAGTTCCTAAATACCGTGACGCGCCCACACGCCGTTGCCAGTTTCGGGAGATAGCGAGGAAGATCAAGTGGTTCAAATCAGTAGCAAATCGTTTTAAAGTGAAGGAGCCTCCTACGTAGGTATGAAATCGTTTCACCTTCTTTATCGTTTTCGATTATTACTATATAATTAGGTTTACTTGATGATTGCTTTTAAAAATTTTAAAACCTTTCTGCTATGCAATCTATAACCCTAGGTTCCTACACTCTCTAGAGGCATGAGTGCCTTGGATAAGGAGTTGGCTACATTATTGGTAGGCTCAAGCTTTTGGATAGAAATAGACTCCAATAGAGAGTGTTGCATGGGATATGCATTGGCTCTTAAGGAATTTTTAATCTTCCAACGATGTTGGTTAGATATGGACTCCAATATATGGTGGTTTCGCATCATTGAGAGATTTCTTATCTACCAATAGGGATTGGGTAGACATAGACTACAATAGAGAGTAGATCATAGGTTGGTCACTTTTGAGGAATTCTAATCTATCATCCAATATATATAGTACCCAATGGTTGTAGTTCAACCCCTGGATATTTCCTCCTTAGAGGTTTTACCACGTTAAAAAATCTCTTATATTAATTCTTCCTATCTCTATCTTTCATATTTGTATATGTTTATGTTTTAATCTTGTTTCATAATATTCACTTGTTATGTATTTGTAAACAAGATTTTGTTAAGTGTGAGATGTTAGCACATCATATTGATCATTGTTGTATATATAATTCTTTTGTATATTGATACATTTGTGTATAGTTTTATATTGATTGATACTTGTACACATTGGACACTTTTGTAAATACAAATATTCATTGTTTTAGTTTTAATATATTTTCTTCACTAGCAAGTTGTAGAACTACTTAATGTTCTTACATCGTAATATTCAAAGAATAACTTGTGGAATGTGCTCTTCATTGAATATACTTGTATATGAGATACATTGTTTCTTGGTATATGTTTTGTAGACTAAGGATGGTGAATTGAGCATATATGTGTTAATTGTTTTCTTATAACAATCTTGTTAAAGGTTAATTTTGTATGCTCACCAAGGTTTTGACATAAGTCACGAAAGTGTTTTAAAATTAGAGTGTCAACCTATTCACCCCCCCCCCCCCCCCCCCCCTCTCAGGTTGTTTAGTATAACCTTGTAGGTATTTTCATACCAGTTGTTGTTGTTGTTGTTGAGTTATGGTAATGGGGGATTCAAGCAATAGTTGTTCCCATATGATAGGTTCGGATGTCTCTTCCACCCAAGATTGTATGTGTTAGAGAAACGATCGTCCTGCTGTCTTGCTTGACGTGGTGGATACACAACTTGAATTTCCTCCTTTCTAGGTGGCATTGGCTCCGCCATGGGATACAAGTCCATCCTACGGTTCTCCTTCACATATATTGAATCTGCCACAGATGATTGCTTCCCGAACTTGCTCATGAGAGATAGAATGTTTCTATTCATATCACTCATTTGGCTTGCTACCTCTATGCTCACTCCTCCTCGATTACCTCGAGTGTTCCTCTGCTGGGAATTCTGCTCAAGCATCTCGTACTTGTCAAATACGTATTATGCTGTCTTCTCTCATATCGCTCCTCCACAACGTTATCCACAATTGCTTGTGAAAGCCCAATCAGTCCATCATAGAATGACTGAACTTGTGACACTAAGGTATACTTATGGTGAGGACACTGTGCTAAGAGTAGCTTGAATCTGCCCTAGGATTCATGAAATGCATCACCTTTCTTCTCTTGGAAATCGGCTATCATACTCCATATTTCCTTAGTCTTCCAAGAGAGAAAGTATTTGGCAAAAAACTTCTGCTCTACACCTCTCCATGTGGTAAGTGATCTTGACAGTAATGCCATGAGCCACTGCTTGGCATCACCTTTCATGCAATACGAAAAACATCTCATGCATAAGTGATCCTCTATCAAATTCCAAAGTCGAAAAGTAGTCACCACTTTGTAGTACTCCTTCATGAATTGAAAGCAGTCTTCACTTAGGTCACCACCAAAGTGTGGAAATGTGTTGTAATGCAAGTTTTTCAACTTATAATTCCTCTGAGCATCATCTAGCAATACAGCTGAAGGATGAGATCCAACGGTAGGTAAAAAGAATTCCTTCATCATCCATTGATCCTATACTTGTTCTGATCCAGTTGATGTAATGCTAGAAGAGGCTGAATCATCCTCACTGTCGGATAGTGCACTGGGATTGTCCATCATCGTCGGTAGCCTAGCTATGCAATCAATATCTTCAACAAAAGGTTCTAACGGACTTCCCAAAGATTTTCTTCTGTGCATCAAGTAGTGACAAGTAACCTAAAAGTACACTTACAAGAAACTACCAAACGATTAAGTGCTCAAAACAGAAATTACAATGAAATTAAACAAGTGTTATACTAACTAAGGTTCTATGAAAACATAAACACTGCCGATCCCCGGCAGCGGCACCATGAATTTTGACGTGCCCAAACCGGTTCTAATAAAACTACAATTGTTCTACACTAATCTACCTCGGCTTTACTAAAGGGATGCACAAGTGTTTCACCATTTGTAAGTGCACAAGTCGTTGAACTCGTATAGGGTGCATAAGTACGGGTTATCATTCCCACGAGATAAGTAGATTTAAATCTAAATAGATAGAAAGCAATAACACATGAAGCTAACTCTAATGAAATTCCAATTTAATTAACTAAGGTGATCAAAACATCAACTAAATTAAGATGGTAATTGACTAAGATTAAGAACTACAACTTCTTGATTCAAATTCTAGATTAAAAGATTGCTAGGGAAAAGATTCATTCAAGTAATAACCTATTAGCTAATCAATCATTCATTAAGCTCATTCAGAAGGACCTAAAGCATGCATCTATCCATGATAATTATAAGGCACTAAATCCTTCACTTTAATCACAACCTAAGCTTAGAGGAGTGATTTAAAGGAGGTTTACTCAAAGGTGGTAGTAAAGGTTTACAAGGTTAGTAAATCTCTACCACATAGATGGCATAAGTGACCTATGCATAAATGGTCTTTAATGCATATTGAATCTTCAAGCATATGGTGCATTCAATAAGGAATGAGTGGTTGTAACAACCATCATTCATAAATAAGATAATAAACACACATAAACTTGAGAAGTGAAATAACATGATTGATTATATAGCAAGGTTATTTACAAGAATTACATCTAACCCCTAACAAGAGGGTTTTAGTTACACATAGAATCAAAGTAACAAGGTGATGCAATTGAAGAAAACATCACTGGTTGGTAACTCTTGTGATGAAGATGTGATCCTTTTTACAATCCAAGCAATAACTTCTTCTATGCAAGCTTGAAATTAACTAAACTAAGGTACCAAAATGGGTGTTTGGTTGCCTAGAAAGTGCCTAGAAAACTAACTTGGCTTTTCTTTTCTAAGAGAATTCCTAATTAATATCTCACTTACTCTAATGTGTAATATTGTCTACATAGTAAGTGTGTAATGGTTAAGGCCATTAATAGAGAAGTAAGTGAGATAGGATGTGCAAAAAGGAGAGGCCTTTCAAAAGCAAGAGAAGGTTCGTTGGTCCATAATTAAGGCTAATTTAGAAAAGTGGATGCAAAAGGGATTGTGTTAACCGCCAAAATTGGCGGAGGACCAAAGAAGAATTTTCCACCTCGACATGAGAAGGCTATAACAGTACCCAACCCGGATACCACGACAGAGTGGACCCCGGTTGATCCCAACCCACACCTCCTTCAGCGGGGTCCACCCCGCCAAGCATCTTAGCTCAACAAAGTGGCCGAGAAACAAAAATACTCACTAGAACTCACAGCGAGATCAAACCCGGCTATAACCGGGCTTCCTATGGACCCCGCTACACCCCGATACAGCTTCCTACGGACCCTGCAGCACCCCGACACGGAGTTCTACTGATCACCTTACTACAAAGCTGGCTAGATATCCCCCTACTGCCGTCAGTAGGATGCTTACTAGATGTAGGCAGCCCACTAGAGCAGAAGAGCACCAGGAAGCAGGATCCTAAACACCAAGAACTAAAAGCTCCACAAAGGAACCAGTAAAACGTCACCGTACAAAGGAGGTACACTCCTTCCCGCCAGAGAGTCCCAATTTAAGCAGGACATTACAGTAGGAATCCTACTAGGAAGGTAAATGATTGACTCCTCCTAGGAAGGAAAGACTGAATTCAGCGCATTAAAGCTCCGATTTTATTTCCTAAAAAGAAGGATCCTGCAAGCGGCCAAACCCTAGTCCGAGATTGTAGGAGTGCATGGCAAGCAAACAGGACCTATATATATAACAACTTATTCAGGAGAAAAAGGGGGGGACCCGACACTCTACTTATCGACAGACACAGATTTATCTCCACCATGATCCCACTTATCGACGGAAATCTCCTTATCGCTACCATGATCCATATTTTCAATCGAAACCTTCATGTAATCTAGTGTCTTAGTAGATTTATAGTCGGTGTATTCATGTAATGGAAAAGAGGGATCAATAAGACGAATTCCTACTCAATTTCACGTATTCTTTATCATGCATGCATTGGCAGGGACCTAGTTGGTATCGAACTACTTGATACCCCTCCGGCCAAGATCAATCTCGATCTTGACCCTTTTTAAAGTGGTTATTTGGATTATCGTCCTTTTAACGATTTTCAGATAACACTTTTGGCGCCGTCTGTGGGAAAAAAGATTTCCCAACCATTGTTTAGCAACAGCCTACTTCCACCCAGAGATATTCGGAATGAGACTCCGATCCTCCCAGGGTCGTCCCGAGCCATCAGGGCTCCAATCCCTTGCCTCCACTGAAAGAGCTCAGAGGCGGGGTAAGGGTATCAGGAGCGAGAATCCTCCACCAGTGCCCCCACTGGCTGCAGACCCTGTCCCTCAAAACCCCGCTGGGCAAGGGGACAACCGAGATGTCTTAGAACAGCAAGCCGCAGCCTACGTAGAAGCGATCCGGCTCCGGATGATAGCCCAGGGAATCCCATTTGCAGCAGCCGGGATCCAGGACGATGTCAGACCAAGCACTCGGGCTCCAGTCTTCGACCGATTGGGCCCCCCTCTCCCAGTCCGACAAGCGGATCTTAGACCCCGACTAGTAAAATCCGCGATTGAGGTTCCTCCCAGGAAAATTCAATCCCCACCAAGACCGCGGACCAAGGAGAGGGAATCCCGTCCCAATTCTGAGGAAAGTGCCAAATCTCGGAGGATTTCCAGGGAGAGGCATCAAAGAGTTAAGCGAAAGGAGGTAGTCATCGATTCAGAATCTTCGGATAATGAAGTTTCAGTAGCTCGATCCGGAACCAAGAAGTCTCAGCGCCTGGAGGACCAGATGACGAGGATGGCGAAGGAGTTGGAGCAGTTAAAGAAGGGAAAGCATCAGGGGATCCAAAAGAATCCTTTGGGCGAGATGAATGCACCATTCTCCAAGAGAGTTAGGGAGGCGGGGCTACCCCCCAAATTCAGGATGCCTTCAGAAAAGTATTCTGGAACAGAAGACCCCGTCAGCCACCTGGAAAGCTTCGTACACCAGATGGAGGTCCAGAGTGCAACCAGGATAGCCATGTGCAGGATGTTCCCTTCAACTCTAACAGACTGTGCCAAGACATGGTTCAGAAAATTACCACCAGGTAGTGTTGATTCTTTCTCCAAACTTACCAAAGCTTTCTGTGCACAGTTTCAGGGAATCAAACCCCGTCCCAAGGATCCTATCCTACTGCAGTACGTAGTTCAAGAACGAGGTGAAACTCTGAGATCTTATGTGGAGAAATTCCACAAAGAGGTCGTCCAGATGGGTGTGTTCAACGAGAAGGAAACGTTAGCAAATTTCCGGAGGAATTTGTGGGCTGGCAGGCTGTTCCGATCTTTCGCCAAGCATCCACCTGAGACGTACCAGGAAGCCTACAATCGGGCTCTAGAACAGGTGGACATTGAGGAACAACTCCGGATCAAGATTGAACATGATGAAGCCAGGTTAGCACCACGCCCTAAAAAGGAAGTTCCAAAACCTGCCCCAGCTAGGAAGTTTCAGAATCAACCTCCAAACCGGTCGACATACAGGCCGCCTCCCATTCCTTCGTACCAAGAGAGGTACCCGGTCAGGAGGTCGCCCCCCAGAGAGCTCCCCTTGAAGGATGTATCCAGAATAACGAGAGAGGAAGAAGGATATAACCATTATACCCCTCTCAATGCATCACGGGAAACTATTTATCTCGCCATTCGAGACAAGGGTCTACTCAGAAAGCCGGTTCCCATAAAAATCCCGGTAGACAGGAGGAATCAGTACAAGTATTGCGACTTCCATGAAGACGTGGGGCACAACACCTCAGAATGCTACAGTCTCCGCAATCAGATAGAAGCACTGGTAAGGGGAGGACTCCTAACCGAATTTTTACAACAGGTACGAGATAGCATCAAAGAAGGGAAGCAGGTTCAAAGCGGGATGCAAGAAGCAGCGGAAAGGAGGAGAGAAGGAGAAAAGGATCTAATGCAGCAGATCCAGGTGATTCACACCATCAGTGGGGGCCCCACCTTGGCTGGAACCTCCAACAATTCAAGGAAGAACCACGCAAGGAAGATTCCCAGGCTTAACGCTGACCATGAGATACTGAAAGTCAATGGCGGACCCCGAGATCTATCCCGCTCAACCAAGATCATCTTCACGGAGGAGGATGTCTACAATACGGTACAGCCACATGATGACCCCATGGTCATAACAGTGCAGATCGCTAACTGCCTAGTACACCGCGTCCTGATCGATACGGGAAGCAGCGTGGATATTCTGTTCAAGGGGGCTCATGAGCAGCTTAACCTGAAGAATTCTTGCTACAACAGTTGCACCTCTCTACTATACGGATTCACAGGGGACTCCGTAATGCCGATGGGAACGAAGATACTGCCAGTGATAGTCGGAGAAGCTCCTCTTCAGCAAAACATAATGACGGAGTTCATCGTGGTAGACACCCCATCTGCGTACAATGCAATTTTAGGAAGGCCTTTCTTATCAATTAGAGGAGTTCTGTCTATCTACCACAACGTGATGAAGTTTCCAGTAGGGTCGGGAGTAGGAGAAGTAAGAGGAGACCAGCAGGCAGCCCGAAACTGCTATGCGGTGTCAACTAACCCCGCTGCATTGGCTAAGCAATGCGCATCGGTGGCCAGCTACCCAAGTCAGAGAACGACAGAGCAGGATGATTATGTTTTAGAAGAAGGAGAGGTACCAGACATAATCGTGGAGGAGTCAGAAGAGGAAGAGCGAGGTTGGGCCAGTGGGAACCCCGTGGAACAGCTAGAGGAGGTCCAGATCCGGAGGGAGGACCCAACAAAGACAGTAAAAGTGGGAGAAGGTCTGGACCCGGAGGTGAAGAGTAACTTGATAGAGCTTCTCAGAGAGTATAACGATATCTTTGCTTGGAGTCATGATGAGATGCCTGGCATTCCCTTTGGCCTGGCTTCCCATAGGTTGGCAGTGGATGCAACTTTCAAGCCAGTGAAACAGAAAAGAAGACACTTCAACACAGAACGGAATGCCGCAGTCCAAGAAGAAGTTGACAAGCTCCTGAAGGCCGGATTCATCAGGGAATCCCGGTACCCTGAGTGGATCGCTAACGTGGTCATGGTAACCAAATCCAACGGAAAGTGGCGGATGTGTGTGGACTACACCGATCTCAATCGGGCTTGTCCCAAAGATAGCTTCCCCCTACCAAAAATAGATCAGCTCATTGACTCCACTGCAGGAAATAAGCTCCTAAGTTTCATGGATGCTTTCTCGGGGTACAATCAAATCATGATGCACCCTTCAGATCATGACAAGACTAGTTTCATCACAGGACAAGGTCTCTACTGTTACAAGGTAATGCCATTCGGACTCAAAAATGCAGGTGCCACTTACCAGCGCATGGTGAACAAACTATTCAAGGAACAGATAGGGAGGTCCATGGAGGTATACATAGATGACATGATCACTAAATCTCTAGAAGCAAGACAGCATGCAGGGGACTTACGCCAAACCTTCCAGGTAATAAGGCAGAACCAGATGAGGCTGAACCCCGCTAAGTGTGCGTTCGGGGTGGCAGCAGGCAAATTCTTAGGATTCATGGTGCATGAAAGGGGAATCGAGGCAAATCCTGAGAAGATCAAAGCCATTTTAGATCTCGAGTCTCCTACAAACCTCAAGCAGGCACAAGGTTTAACCGGGCGGATAGCGGCTTTGAACCGTTTCATATCCCGCTCCACAGACAAATGTCTCCCCTTTTTCAAAATCATCAAGCAGGGGAAAAAGATGAAGTGGGATGAGCAGAGCGAGCAGGCCTTTCAGGCTCTAAAGGGATACCTGTCAAGCCCTCCGCTATTGGTAAAACCAATCCCAGGTGAAGAACTTCTGCTCTACCTAGCAGTTTCTGAAGTAGCAACTAGTGGAGCCTTGGTGAAAGAATGCAGTGACGGGGTACAGAGGCCGGTCTACTACGTGAGTCGGGCTCTTTCAAAGTCCGAGAAGAATTATACCTTGCTAGAGAAACTCGCCTACGCCTTAGTAACAACATCCAGAAAGCTCCGGCCTTATTTTCAAGCCCACACCATCGCGGTCGTCACAGATCAGCCTTTGAGACAATTTCTCCAGAGGCCGGATGTTTCAGGCAGACTGGTTTTGTGGGCCCTAGAGCTCACACAGTTCGACATCAAGTACAAGGCGAGAACCACGATCAAAGCTCAAGCCCTGGCGGACTTCATAGTGGAGTTTGGCCCAATCCTGAACCAGAGTGTGTTGGCAGACCCAGACCCGGATCAAACCCTTCTAGAATGGCCCGTAGATAGCAAGATGTGGATTCTTTACACGGATGGAGCATCGAACCAGTCGGGATGCGGAGCCGGGATCGTCCTGATCGACCCCGCGGGAATTGAAGTAAGTCATTGCTTCAGGTTTGAATTCAGAGCCACCAACAACGAAGCGGAATATGAGGCTCTGCTAGCAGGAATGAAGGTAGCAGGGGCTCTGGGGGCTGAGTATCTTCAGATCAAGAGCGATTCACAACTAGTGGTCAACCAGGTGACAGGATTATACCATGCAAAAGGTGACAACATGATAGCCTACCTGGCTAAAGTTCAGGAGGCTATGAAGAAGTTCAAGGGTGTAAGAATAGAGCAAGTGCCTAGGGAGAAAAACCATCGCGCAGATGTTTTAGCCAAGATTGCCACAGGAGAGGGACACGCTTTACCAAAAGGGGTACCCCTTCAATTGGTTCCTTTCTCCAGCATAGCGAAAGAGGCAGAAGTCCTCCCAGTAAGCCGCCTCCCGTGTTGGATGGATCCAATAGCAGACTATCTCCAAAGCGACATTCTCCCAGCAGATCCGGATCAAGCCCGTCGGCTCAAGAGGACAGCTACCCGGTACTGCTTGGTAGAAGGACACCTATATCGTAAGGGGAAATCTCTCCCTCTGCTCAGGTGTCTCCATCCCGATGACGCGCACTGGGCGCTCAGTGAGGTGCACTCTGGGGATTGTGGTAACCATGTGTCAGGGGAAACTTTGGCTTACCAGGTAGTCAGGATGGGCTACTACTGGCCAACTATACACCAGGACGCGAGGCAGTTCGCGCGATCCTGCGAGGCTTGCCAGAAAACAGCCAACCTTCATCATCTCCCTCCAGAGAGACTCTCCTCAATCAGCACTCCCTACCCCTTTGCCATCTGGGGACTAGACTTGATCGGGCCACTTCCCACTGCACCCGGCCAAGCCAAGCACGCAGTAGTGGCGATAGATTACTTTACTCGGTGGGTGGAAGCTAAGGCACTCACCCGGATAACCGAAGAAAAGACCACCAACTTTGTCAAGGAACACATAGTCTGCCGATTTGGCACCCCAATGGCCATCATAACTGATTTGGGAAAGCAATTTGACAATGCCAACTTCCGAGAAATCTGTGCAGACCGGAGGATCAATCTCCGTTTTGCTTCGGTGGCCCATCCTCAAACCAACGGGCTGGTCGAAGCAACCAACAAGACCATTAAGAAGCTCCTAAAGAAAAAGCTCCAACAGAAGAAAGGATTATGGGTGGCAGAATTACCCAACGTGCTTTGGGCCTACAGAACAACTAGGCGGACAGCAACCGGAGAAACCCCCTACTCCCTGGTGTTTGGGGCAAAAGCAGTCTTGCCCATCGAACATAAGCTCATATCTTTCCGGGTTCAAAATTATGAGCCAGAAGATAATGAGGCCAAGTTGAGAGCTAGCTTGGACCTGCTGGAGGAAAAACAAAGCAAAGTCGCAGAGAAGGTGGCCGTATACCAGAGCAAGATAGCCCGACACTTCAACAAGAAGGTGAGGGCCTGAAATTTCAAAGAGGGAGACTTGGTTCTCAGGAAGGTGACCCAGAATACAAGAAGGAGGTCTGACGGGGTACTGGCCCCTAACTGGGAGGGTCCATACTTGGTTAAGGCATCACTCCGGGGTGGTGCTTACAAGCTCGAAGACATGGAGGGTTACCCGGTGGATCATACATGGAATGCCGATCATCTTCGAAAATTCTATCCTTAAGAAACTATGCTTGTACCTAGCGGAATGCTCACCCCGAGTTCATATTTGTACCGTTTGGGAAATTAAATAAAAGCAATTCTTTCTTCTATATGATTCTCCTGTGTTCCAGTGCCCGATTATCTCCTACTGATATCACCTACAGAATCATCATCACGGAATCGCCTAAAGGCCAGGAGAACTTCTTAAAGCTCCTGATGCCCTAGACGGGGTCAAACCTTCTAGGAGGATCTCCGTTACTAAGTCAAGACCAGGGGAACTACACAGTACTCCTGATGCCTTAGACGGGGCCAACCCCGCTAAGAGGATCTCCATTATTAAAGCGCCTCAAGACCAGGAGATAGCCTAAGGGCGCTCCTGCTGCCTCAGTCGGGGAATACCCTCCTCTGAGAAGCCTGGTGCTAAAGTGGCCTTAGTTGCCTACCAGGATAGCCTTGGTCGGGGAATACCCTCCTCCGAGAAGCCTGGTGCTAAAGTGGCCTTAGTTGCCTACCAGGACAGATTACAGTAAGAGTCGGGCTGCCTCAGGGTACCCAATTTCTTACTTCGCCTCGAGACCAGGAAATAGCCTCAGGGCGCTCCTGATGCCTTGGACTGGGCCAAGCCCGCCAAGAGGATCTCCACTGTTAAAGCGCCTCAAGACCAGGAAATAGCCTAAGGGCGCTCCTGCTGCCTCAGTCGGGGAATACCCTCCTCTGAGAAGCCTGGTGCTAAAGTGGCCTTAGTTGCCTACCAGGATAGCCTTGGTCGGGGAATACCCTCCTCCGAGAAGCCTGGTGCTAAAGTGGCCTTAGTTGCCTACCAGGACAGATTACAGTAAGAGTCGGGCTGCCTCAGGGTACCTGATTTCTTACTTCGCCTCAAGACCAGGAAATAGCCTCAGGGCGCTCCTGATGCCTCGGGCTGGGTCAAGCCCGCCAAGAGGATCTCCATTGTTAAAGCACCTCAAGACCAGGAAATAGCCTGAGGGCGCTCCTGCTGCCTTGGTAGGGAAATACCCTCCTCCAAGAAGCCTGGTGCTAAAGTGGCTTTAGTAGCCTACCAGGACAAATCTACAGTAACATCAGGGAGACTCATCGGGATACTTCACTCTTTATTTTCCCGCTTGCTACCCCGACAGCGGACCAACAGTCAGAAAGAAACTTAGAAGTCCATCCTCAGCAAGATGAATTGTTCATAAGGAGTAGGATTTCTCGAATGACTGCTATAACACTTTATACTATGATATGTTTAAAGGAGTCCGATTAGAGGAAGATGTGGTTTTACCCCGTTGGTTCTTATGGTTATAAGCACATGTTTTATCTCTATTACCCATCGGGGTCCAGTCATCATCCTTATTACCCATCGGGGTCCAGTTACCCATCAGGATTTCAAGCATCAACAAATTTATATGCAATAAAAGTTTTCTAAGTACAAAGTAAACAAGACACAGTATTCAGAAAAGCTGCTATATTTATAATCAGGGTGCCCAATTCCCCAATCGGGCTACAAAAAATTTTTAATAAAAAAGGGAGGCCAGACTAAGCTTCTTGTTCCTCCTCTGGATGCTCTTCTTGGCCAGCTGCCCCTTCTCCCAAAGGCTCAGTTGCTGCATCGTTGTGAACCACCTCCATGGCAGAAGACCCAGACTGAATCCCTTCAACCATAGGGACCTCGGATCTAGCTGGCCCATCACCTTCCTCCACAATGACTACTCCCAAAGCCGACTCGGGGTCCACCAATGGTTCTTCAATGACAGGAGGATCTAGATCAGCTCCCTCCGCGCCATCTTGTTGGACCCCAGCAGCCACGACGGTTTCTTGACCCGGGTGAGCCATTTCCTGTGGAGGGGCCTCAGCCTCTTGATTCCCTCCAGCTAACCGGGCAGCCTTGGCCATAATTTGCTCCCGGTCCCAGTTCAAGGTTGCCCTGAGGTCGAAAGAAGGAGGCAAAGCTGTAGCTACCTCATAGCAGGCAGTGAAATAACCATCATCGAAAGAGGGCCCCTGGTGGGCCTCCAAATCCTCTAAGGCATCCCGCAGAAGCTGGTTCTCATCTGACAGCAGCCTCTTTTCAGCTTTTATGCGATCCCTCTCCTCTCTGCGGCGCAGGGACTTGATGGTTTCTATGTCTAAGCAACGCTCAAGGCGTCTGATAATCACCAAGCCCTCCTGTCGCGCTTCTTCTGATGCCCTAGCCTCTTGAAGTAAAGGGGCCACGTTTTGTTGGGTCTGGACTAGCTCCTACTGAGTTTCCTCTAACCTCGCTTGGAGGCCGATATGAGCTTCTTTCAATGACAGCAGCTGTTTCTCCATGGCCAAGGCAAACTTGAAACCCTGCAGAAAGAAAGAGAGTCAGTACCCGGCAGAAGGGAGAAATTAAGTAGCAAGAAGGGAGTAAAAGTTTACCTCAGCCAGAACCGAAACCCCCTTGGTGACCAAGATGTCTGTAGGAAGCTTGGCCATATCTGTCAAATCTCCACCGGGGTAGGTGGCCGCGAATCTAGACACCACCTCGTCAAGAGTAGCATTCCCCGACCTCGATCCAGAGGCCACACCAGCATCAAGAGTAGAAGTGTGGACAAATGCTTCCTCCACCGGGGCCCTCACAGGATCCACGGGAAGAGCTACGGCAGGAGGAGGAGCAGAAGAGGTTTCAGTGGAGGAGATTTTCTTTTTCTGAGCCGGCTTTTCAGAGCTTCGGGCCCTAGCCGCCCTGGCTAGCAACGCCGGGATCCTCGAACGGGAGGGAGGAGTAGAAAGGTTGCGAGCTGGAGCTTTAGCTTTAGACCCTGATGGAGCAGGAGTAAAGTCAGGAGGGGGGGTGGAGTTGGATCCTTCTCGGACGGACCCCGACCTAGTCCTGACAGCCGAAGTGGGAGAAGGAATAAGGGAGGAACGAGATAGCAGGGTATTATCTTTACCCCCCGAAGAAGGGAGAGGCCCCGTGACCATCAGGGAAGCTGATACTGCCAGAAGAAAGGATGCTCAGTAAGAATCAAAAGAAGGAATATAAACATTAAGAAATAGAGATGCAGGATGCGGTTAACTCACCGGGAGAGGTGGGAGAGATCCTCAGGTACCGTTCCAAGCGGGCTCCCTCAAAGGGATCCAAAGAGGGGAATTGCAGGTTGGTATACCCTCTCTTTAGGATCCTTGTTAAAATCTCTCGGGACTCAGGAGCCAAGGTCCCCTTCACCCACTTGTCCCTCACGGTAAACTGGGTAGGGACGGGGTACTCATACCCCCCAACTAGAGCAGTGCGCCCCCAATCGCCCTCGATCACCAGCCACTCCTCCTTCCAAGGCGCCGCATACTTCACATTCGCCCCGGGGACGACAAACTTCAAATCATTCGATGCCCTCAGGTAGAACTGACCCCGAGGTACCATGCTCGTAATGTTGAAGAGGAAGCGGAGCTCATCCAAACCTGGTTCCCGCTCAATATGATCTCTCTCGCACTGCTCCCTCCAGAGCACCAAGAACCCTGTCAGGTGCTTCCAGAAGCCCGGAGAGAGTTGGAGAGGGGCCAATTCGAGCGCGACGAGAGCTCGACGAAGAGTGGGGTGTAGTGGGAGCCGGACTCCACACTCCAGAGCGGCTCTGTGGATCAGCAAGCGGTCTGGAGGCGGGGCGTACGCGTCATAGCCTTGGGGAGGAAGGGAGAGAATAATGTACTCCGGGATCTTGTACTCTTCCCGTAGTTGATTGAGCGTATCCATTGTACAAACAGAATCGGGAATAACCCGACTATCGCGAAAGGCGGCAAAGGAGCCCGTCTGAACTCCGACCAGCGCGGCATCAGGTCCGTCACTTTTCTCATGGCCACCAATCTGAAAGGCGCCCGCCTCATCACCAACCAGGACTGGGTCTTCAGGTTGATTATGAAAACCCAACCCAATTCGGGGGTTTCGGGTAAAACGGCGTCGCTGAGCCTACGGGGTTTCCTCAGCAGTTGCATCCCCCTCTCGACCCCGTTTTTTCCCCTCTGACGTCAAGGAGTCCGCTGCAGCCTCAATCGCCTCAGCATTGTCAGACTAGGGAGAGAAGGCGGGATCTGAATGAACGGGGTTCGCCGTTACTGGAGGATTTTGTTCAGCAACAATTTCTTGAGAAATAGGGATTTGAGAAGGAGAAGCCATGGAAAGAAGAGGAAGAAAGAAAGGAAGGTTTTCCGGAAGTTGGAAAGGAAAGAAAGAAGGTAAGACAGCAGTTATTTTTGTTCTCGTTCGATTTTGAAAGTCTGAAAGCTCAAAGGTGAGAAGCACCAGTAAAACCAGTCTATTTATAAAAGAAAGAATGACGGTTACTTACTTGGAAACCGGAATCGGTGACCGGGAGGAGGGGTTGAGGCGTTTTCCGCATTAATCGCGCCAAAACGGCTCTTTTTGAAGAAAGGGGAAACCCAATCAACAGTCGACACGTAATCAGTTATAACGGACAAAATAAGGATTTCCTTCTCTTAAGTGGAAACCCAGTCAGACAAGGAAAGCAAGGGGATAAGGTAGAAAATCCTTCAAGCAAACAAAAAGATCCTGACCCCGACCCCGACAAGGTATCAGTGTCCAAGTCAGGGGGGACTTCTGTTAACCGCCAAAATTGGCGGAGGACCAAAGAAGAATTTTCCACCTCGACATGAGAAGGCTATAATAGTACCCAACCCGGATACCACGACAGAGTGGACCCCGGTTGATCCCAACCCACACCTCCTTCAGCGGGGTCCACCCCGCCAAGCATCTTAGCTCAACAAAGTGGCCGAGAAACAAAAATACTCACTAGAACTCACAGCGAGATCAAACCCGGCTATAACCGGGCTTCCTATGGACCCCGCTACACCCCGATACAGCTTCCTACGGACCCTGCAGCACCCCGACACGGAGTTCTACTGATCACCTTACTACAAAGCTGGCTAGATATCCCCCTACTGCCGTCAGTAGGATGCTTACTAGATGTAGGCAACCCGCTAGAGCAGAAGAGCACCAGGAAGCAGGATCCTAAACACCAAGAACTAAAAGCTCCACAAAGGAACCAGTAAAATGTCACCGTACAAAGGAGGTACACTCCTTCCCGCCAGAGAGTCCCAATTTAAGCAGGACATTACAGTAGGAATCCTACTAGGAAGGTAAATGATTGACTCCTCCTAGGAAGGAAAGACTGAATTCAGCGCATTAAAGCTCCGATTTTATTTCCTAAAAAGAAGGATCCTGCAAGCGGCCAAACCCTAGTCCGAGATTGTAGGAGTGCATGGCAAGCAAACAGGACCTATATATATAACAACTTATTCAGGAGAAAAAGGGGGGGACCCGACACTCTACTTATCGACAGACACAGATTTATCTCCACCATGATCCCACTTATCGACGGAAATCTCCTTATCGCTACCATGATCCATATTTTCAATCGAAACCTTCATGTAATCTAGTGTCTTAGTAGATTTATAGTCGGTGTATTCATGTAATGGAAAAGAGGGATCAATAAGACGAATTCCTACTCAATTTCACGTATTCTTTATCATGCATGCATTGGCAGGGACCTAGTTGGTATCGAACTACTTGATACCCCTCCGGCCAGGATCAATCTCGATCTTGACCCTTTTTAAAGTGGTTATTTGGATTATCGTCCTTTTAACGATTTTCGGATAACAGATTGATTTAATTGGTTTTTGACAGGATTCGATCCACTTATAGCTTGTCAGACTCCTCCATTGGAATGTTCTGCGCTTCTTTCCCGAGATATGAACCCGCTGGTGATCTTTCCCTTTATGTGTGGACTCCTTCCGCAGGAATATTTTGTCTGGAAAGTTGGTCTGAACTCGCTAGCTTGTCCGTAGTTTGGAACGACAGCTTTGTTCCCATGGGGCAGAGAGTATGAACTTGTCGACTTTAGATGAGGAGTTCCAACGGCTTTCCTTCTGCAGTTTATTTCCCACGAGGCAGAAGATCTAAACTCGTTGGATGTGCGTTTGAAGATCCTGCGGTTTCATGCTGCGGGTTGATTCCCACGAGACAGGGAATGTGAACTCGCTGGATGTCCTGATATTCCCCGCGGCTTTGCATCATTGGTTTGTTCCCACGGGGTTTGCTTCGTGAACCCGTGGGGGCAGATAATCATCTTTTTTCTTGCCTTCTTGCCTTATTTTCATCACTTTGGACCAAAATGCCTTTGAAACGCCTAAGTTACCTGAAAACACTTATTTACAACATTAAATACCTAAAATGCTTAGAAAACAGTTACAAAAACCAAGTAAACAGAGCGCTAAATGTGAACATTTTGAGTGCAATCAATGGTTCTCCTTTGGAGAATGTTGTGGAGACCCCTATTAATGGAAGGTCTAGCCTTGATAAAGATGGCACACAACCTCTTAATAGAGTTCCTCCTTCGAACTCTAAAGAACCCGCTCCATGGGTTAAACATCTTCATAACAAAGATGATGTTATTGGAGATGTAAATAAGGGTGTTAGAACTAAACGTCAAATAGCTAATCTAATTAGCTACACCTCTCAGATTGAACCCAAAAAGGTTGATGAGGCCTTAAATGATGAATTTTGGGTTCTTGACATTCAAGAAAAGCTAAACCAATTCGAAAGAAATGAGGTTTGGACTCTAGTTCCTAGACCTAAGAGCACTAATGTCATAGGCACTAAATGGGGGTGTGTATGAACAAATCTGATGAGGATGGCAACATTATGTGTAACAAGGTAAGGCTTGTTGCACAAAGGTACTCTCAAATTGAGGGTATTGACTTTGAGGAGACATTTGCTCCCGCTGCCTGTCTAGAGTCTATAAGGCTTCTTTTATCCATATCTTGTGTGCACATATTCAAATTGCACCAAATGGATGTGAAGAGTGCTTTCCTTAATGGCTTCTTGCAAAAGGAAGTGTTTATTGAACAACCCAAGAGGTTTGTGGATACACACCACTCCAACTATGTCTATCGCCTTAAGAAGACTTTATATGGTTTGAAACAAGCATCGAGGGCTTGGTATGAGTGCCTCACTCAATATCTTGTTACAAGGGGTAGTGTTGACAAGACCTTATTTATCAAGAAAAACAGTGATTAGATTTTCATAGCTCAAATATATGTTGATGATATTGTGTTTGGCTCCACCAACAAATCCAAGGTCCAACAATTTATTGATGTCATGTCTCATGAATTTGAGATGAGACTTGTTGGTGAGCTTAATTATTTCCTAGGTTTGCAAATTAAGCAATTGAATGATGGGATTTTCATAACCCAAGCAAAATATGCAAAGAACCCGGTGAAGAAGTTTGGTCTTGAGAATGCCAAACATTGTGATACACCCATGAGAACCACCTTGAAGCTAAGCAAGAATGCTAGTGGAAAGAGTGTTGAGCAAAGTCTATATTGGGGCATGATAAGAAGCTTGCTTTACTTGACCACAAGTAGACTCGATATCTCATTTAGTGTGGGTGTGTGTGCTATGTACCAAGTGGATCCTAAGAAGTCTCATCTCTCTTCTGTAAAGAGAATCATTCACTATGTGAATGGGACATCTAACTATAGGACATGGTACTCTTTTGACACTAATGCTAGTTTGGTTGGCTTTAGTGATGCAGATTTGGTAGGAAATTGTGATGATATGAAAGCACATCGGGAGGTTGCTTCTTCCTAGGGAATAACTTGGTGTCTTGGTTTTGCAAGAAGCAAAATTCCATTTCCTTTTCCACGGCCAAAGCCGAATACATAGCCGCGGGGGGTGGTTGCACACAACTCCTTTGGATTAAGCAAATGCTTGTGGACTACGGATTCAATCAAGGTACTCTAACTCTCTTTTGTGATAACATGAGTGCCATTAACATTTCAAAGAATCTCGTGCAACATTCTAGGACAAAGCATATTGACATTAGACATCACTTCATAAGAGAACTTGTTGAGAAAAAATGCACTATACTTGAGCATGTAGGTACAAATGATCAACTAGCAGACTTATTTACTAAACCCTTAGATGCAACTAGGTTTAATGCACTTAGTAGATCGATTAGGATTTGTCTTGTGGGTTAATGTGGTATGGAAATTGACCCTATAAAGGGAACTCAAGCAAAAAGAGCAAAATTGCATATTTGTCACATGCAAAAATTTGATAAACATTATGCTTATTTATTAATTGCTTGATTATCTTGGTTGCACATATGTTTATATGATATTTTCTTCAATAAGTGAGAACTTTTGCTTTGTTGACAATCCATGTCATATTTAAGTTCAAACATGCATTTTTGGACTAGGAGATTTACTTAGGAAGTACTCTTTGAACGACCTATAATTAACCTCCATGACATAATGATTCTTTAAATGACATGCTTAAAAATGAAAAGCATGAAATGTTGATTGCAAATCTTTGAATGCAAAACTATGTGTGAAAAGCAAAGTATGAGACTCAAATGAATAAAGGATCTTGTATCCATTCTAAGGTTTTTAAAATCCAACGTCTCTCTTTCTTTATTTGTTAAACATGGCTACTATCATACGGGTATCTTACCTGGAAAAATCGAATAGGGTGCAAAAGTCGCTCATGCCTTGTTTTGCTTATAAAGTTAGATGTAGTTGCTTCTTGAAATTGAATTCCTTATAATTTCTATATCCTTACTTTAATTCATGACAAATGGTGAAATTTGTTTGAATTCTTTAGGGAACCTTTGTCATTTGCTTTGTCAAATACCATTGTCTTTGGACTTGAGTGCAATATGTCTTTCATGCAAAGCATTATTATCACACATTTTCATAAAATAAATCTCCTTGCTTCTCTCCCACTTAATTGAGTTGCATAAAGTTATTGTATATGACTATGCAAATGTCTTGTATTCTACTATCTCTCTTTACTAAAGTAACCCTGTTGGGGATGCTCCTTTGCTTATCTCATGACAAAAAGAGAGAGTAGTGTGTATTAAGGGAGTTGTAGTAGTTGATTGGCATGTTGGGGGAGATTGGGAGATTGCTAATTGAGAGGGGGGAGCATTGAGGGGGAACATTGCATTTCACATACATCGCATGATGTTGCTTATTTTCTTTAATGCATATGCTTATTTTATTTTATTTTCACTTAATCACCTCATATACACTTATCTTGAAAAATGTAGTTATTTTGTTTTAAAGGATTGATTGTTCTACAAGACATTGAAGACTTGAAGTTCTAGCTTTTAAATATCTCTTTGTAATATAGAAAATCATTGTTGACCTTTAGTTTCATTTTCTTGTGAGGGTCAATTGTGAGTGGTAGTTTTGTCACAAAATAGACAAAGGGGGAGATTGTAAGTTCCTCATTTTTGATTGGCTTATTTCTGTGACAAACCACATTTGGGGTTGTAATGTAAGGGTAGCTTAGGTGCTTAATTGTTGGTGATCAAGCTCAACAAAAGCCCTCTCAATACCTCAAGATGATAAGCACCTCAAAGGTATATCACTTGTGCTTACTTACATTGAAGAGAATAATTGCACACACACACCTCTCTTGTATGCATGTGTGTTCATTGCTTTTTATGTACATTCTCTTCACACTTCACACTTGCACATCTTGCATATAGACTAAGTGTGAATTGTTACTTTAAAAAGATAAATTTTCTCTTTACCACGCCTGGTGCACTTGTATGAGCAGCGGTCCTTGTTAGGTGCAACATCTGATGCTTTTACGTTGTGCATACCACGATGGGTGCACTTGCCTCGTGAATAGTCCCACACCACAATAGATTCCAGCGCTTACACGCTAGGTGTACTGCGGCACAGACACCCTATTCGTATCGCTGTACGCACAGCGGTTGTAACGATGTTTAGTTTTTAAACATGACCAAAACGGTGTAGCTTTGTGGTGACCACATATATAAGTGCCACCTTTTCTCTAGGTCAGTCTCCAAGAGTTCAAAATCATATTTTTAAGAGATAACATTTTCCAAGAGAGAAAATCATCCAAGAACTCATCTTTGATCATTCAAACTCAAGTCTATGTGCATCAAACATCATCTAGCATCATCTAGCTTCATCTAGGAGGCACTCTTGCATGGGCCTTCTTCAACACATATAACTTGGTAAGTTGAACATCATTGTAATCCATTTTTTGTGTTCTTACTTAACAAGAAATCTCATTTATTACTTGTATTCATTTGGATTAGATTTTATATACAAGATTGAGATTTTTGTGTTGATTGATTGAGTTGTTGTATTGTGATAGCTATTGCATCTAGGATTGTTTTTAATCTTTATGATTGACATGTAGACACTGTTAGGATTATGCTCAATAGCAAGAGTGTAATGATGTAATTAACAATCTTTTTCATATTAATAAAGTGATTTCTGTTTTAAACAAATCTTATAGCATTTATAGTTTAATAATTGTCAAAGTAAATAATCATAAGGTCTAAAGACTATGAGAAAAGAAGAATTGTTCATACATCTGGATATGTATGTGGTAGACACAATTCTTTAGTTAGTCTTGAATATTGTTCACAACTTAAGTTAAAGGTTGGGCACCTTTATCTTGTTAAAGTTGTAGAATTCTTTTGCTAGCATTTGAGTGGGATCAAATGAGATATGATGAGTCTAAAATCATCGGAGTGTCTTCGAGCAAAAGAATCTAGTGCACTGGGTGCATTGAACAGGATCACAATGAAATACTTTATCTATAACCGTCAGTAGATAAAAGTAATTTCATTATCAGGACAATCGGAGAGTCTATCTTAATCCTGAGATAAATGATGGACTTATGGTTGCAGGTGATATCATTTGAGCTATCAATGAGTACGATTATATCGCATAGTCTATCCTCGATAGTTTGGTGATATTCATTTGTTAATCGATAGAGGACTTCATTTATAGATATGGACATCGTGGCTCCATTTATTAAATGAGAGTATAATATCATCATATGGATGTTTTGAGGTAATTGGATATTAAATCTCAACGTTGAGTTTTCAATAGTGTCTATTGAAAACATGGCTTCTGGACAAGTCAAAATATCCAAGTTCAAAACGTGGTCATATGAGTAAATATGGTAACTTTGAGAGTTATAGGCGGTCTATGAACTCTTGGCGATTACTGATATTAATCACGAGGATACACTATCTCCAATATGATTGTCTAGGGTATGAATGAGGAAACATCTTCCTTTTCTGTCTTTATTTAAGAGTTCAATTTTAGGTCTTTAGTGGAATGAGTTAAAATTAATGGATCGGACCTAAGTGAATCATTTGTTGATTGTGATTAGGTTATGTCTATTGAAGCTTAAATTTAGATAGCCCGCCAAGATCCCCAATCCACACGGACTTGCATGGATCACTTGATATATTCTACCAGACCGATTTAGGGTCCATCTAGAATTGCATTTAATATATTAAGAATATAATTTGCACATTATTTATGTAATGGGCTTCTAAATTATATTTATATATTAATGGATGACATGTGGGCTTGTTTCTTTTAGTAAGAATGAGTCTAGTTCACATGTGGGCTTTTTATTTAAAGTCCTATGGATTTAATGAAATAAGAAAATAATATTTGGGCCCAATATTAGTATATGGGGCGGCAAGGTGGTTAAAATAACCTTAATATTATTTTGTTTTCATTATTTAATTAAATAAGAATTAATTAATTTATTAATTAATTGTTTAATTAAGAAACAAATCTTTTCTAAATATGAAATATGATTCCTATTGGTATACTATTGGTAGTAGTGTACTTAAATTAAAAGACTTATTTGACAAGGAAATAAATAATTAATTTTATTTATTTAATCAAATAAGAAGTCTTTTTAATTTAGTCAAATAAGGAATAAAAGATTATTGAGTTGGATTAGGGTTTGAACTCTTAGAAAGTGAATTAGGGTGCAACTAAGACTCCTATATTTTTGGAGTGAAAATTGCGAAACCCTAATCCTTTTTGGTGAAAGAATTCGGCCACCCTAGTTAAGAAAGAGAAAAGAAAATTTGCCACATATAAGGCCATTCATTATTTTCGGCCAGCCTAGGGTTTTATGTGCATAATTTTTTCTTCTTCTTCTTCTTCTCAACTCATAGTTAGAGATTTTTTATTCTACTAAAAACAAAAGGAACATAGATTATTCTTTGATGGTATATTGTTTGTTTATTCATTAATAAGCTTGTATATACTACATCGATTAAGGTTCACGCGAGTTTCGATCATAAGATTGAGAACTCAAAAGTGACCGGAATAATCTTAGGTTCCTTTAGATTGTTTTTTGGGACTAACGAATCAAGAAAAGTTTGTTATATCTGATCTCAGGTTTGCAATTCAAAGAAAGGGAGACCACGCTCCTAGGTGATCCACGTTCGTGCTAGGATTGAAGATCTTGCGGATTACCATCGACGCAAGTCAATCGGATCACGCGACAAGAGGTATTAATATTTTGTTTATTTATTATATATCTTTAATTAATCAAAAGAGTTTAAGGTTCATAAAATTGGAAAAATTTTAAAAGCTACTCAAACTATTTTTTTAGTCTCGCTTCCGCTGCGGGTATATTTTTCCTTACAGACACATGATATTTAGGATTGATTGACATGCTCATGCATGATTTGACAAGTATTAAATGAGTTAACCTAGCATCTATGCACTTGATTTACACATAGGTTATGTTCTCTTCATTGTGACTAAAGCCTTGTGACTAAGTTTCTTAGTGCACAAGCAAGTAGGTCTAGAATTGCTACTAAAAGCCTGTTGGGTAGTAGTGGTGGGTTAATGATCGATAATGGTTAAGGTCAACCTAGGTTGTAAACATCATTACAAGTAGTGGATTTGAGGACCGTGTGTAGCTAGCATATTAGCTCGTGAGTTTTTTTCAGTTATGGGTTTCTCACGTAAATCAATCAACGAGCAATTTATTGTTTTCCGTACTAAGAATTAGTTGATTGTATTTTGCTTAGATTGGGTGTTTTATTGAATATTGACCAATCAATAAAAATTGGTGATTGACTTGATTAAAACCTATTCACCCTCCTCTAGGTATATTTAGACACACATAATTAGTTTCAATTATAAAGGCGAATTTAATGTATAAAAAACAAAACAACTTTTCTCTAATATAATAAATAAAGGGTATTTACGTACTTTAATAAAAAAAAATTAAAGTCAACTGGTACATTTAACATTTTTAAATCATAGAGAGACCAATTTGATCGCTTCTAAAAAGAAGGAGACTACTTTGGCACTCTGGAAAAATCTGAGGACTAATTTAGTCACTTTTGTAAAAATCGTAAACAACTTGGAATTTTAAATAAAGTCCAAGACCTAATCGATAATTGCCCTTATACGCTCAAAATGATAAAATTAAGAATTTATTTATTTATAATATTAGGAGTCGGAATGCAAAAAAAAAAAATAATAATAATAATAAATAAATAAATAAAATAAATAAAAGCGCGCAAAAGGGATTGCAAATGTACCCTCAAAAGAAAAAGATTGTTAAAAATGCTCCTAAATTCCCTTAATTTCACATACAACGCAATCGGAGAAAACTCCAATTCTATGCCCTAACCCGAAACCCCACCCAACCCGAACCATCCAGAAAGTTGCTGTCGCCGTTCGCTCGTCAACCGTCGCGCCGCACTGCCGTCTTGGTTGCAGTCGTCGCCTCCCTTTCATCGCTGACTTGGTTTCCCCAACAGTCCACTGGTAGCCTAGTAAGATTCCTCTGCTGCTTTTAGACATTTGTAATTTGTAGCCATTCCACTTTCATTCAGTTGTATCTTGATCAAGCTATCACTTGTACACTTGTATTTGAATTTGTTATGATAATTGTAGGATAAGAGGTTGCTATTCTGTTAACTCCAAAAACTGTGAATCATAATCCAATAATCAGTTAGTTGAACTTGAATTAATAATGATACCAAGAAGCAAGTCATCTCTGAATTTTTTTTTAATAAAAAAATTGATTACCAAACAACATTTACACCACAAGAACTAAAAGATTTGTAAGGATGGTCACTAAATTTCTAACTCTTATCATTCTTTTATGATCGCAAGATTTTGTTTTTTTAACAATTAATGGGATGTGTGGAGACCATTGAAATTGATTCAGAGGTTTTCTAGATGCCACATGGGACCAACCACTTGGCTTGGCTGCAGAGAAAAAACACTTGAGGATAGTGATAATATCTCATTCCTACTTGTGTTTCTGGGTTTGTGTGTGCGTGTGCATTTGTATGCATGAATGTGTGTTACTATTTCAAACATAAGGATTGTGAATTAAAAAAAATAAAATAAAATAAAACTGAAAATGTGCTTTGGGTATATTTTTAGTACATTTGTCTCTGTAAGACTTTATTCATTGATTAAATTTGAAAATTTTATATAATCCATTCTTCTTTGCAGATATCAATGGGAGTGATTAAAGATGGTACTGTGTCGGGATATCTACCCAGCAGTGAGGCTTTTGCAGTTCACTATCCGGGTTATCCATCTTCCACGTCTCGTGCCATTCAGACTCTTGGAGGAACTCAATCAATCATCAAGGTCTCAACCAACCTTACTTTACATATTTTTACTGAAATGCAATTCACAATTTGATAGCTTTACAGGGTTTTAAGCTTATATTTTAAATATTTGTTTACTTGATGCCATAATTATCGTCTTTAGCAGACATGGAAAATTTTGTTTGTAAATGAATGAATATAAAGCTGGTTTTTTTAGCTAGATTAGTTAATTTTGTTTTGATGTAAGACGGTAGTGCATACTTGCCAATTTTTCAAGGGGTCATGAGTTAATTGATTAATGAGGCATATATCTGCTTTCACTTTTTTCCTTTATGTTTTTTGCGGAAAAATGATTGCAGAATCAGGCGTGTTTTTATTAAAATACTGGTATAAAATTATTATAAGTAATGAATAATTGATTACAGTATATATATATATATATAAGTTGGAATGTAAATATTGTATTTACTTATTTAGTTAAGAATTCTTTTTCTTGTTCACCACTCTTATGTGGTCCCCACTATTCTTGTTCACTACTCTTGTATTTCTCTATATATTCCTCCATTGAGAGAAGAATAAAACCTCACAATATAAAACCCTAAAATTCTACTTGGTATCAGAGCAAAAAAGGAAGAGAATCTTTCTGCTGCCTTTTTTCTTTTCTTTGACCTAAACCTAATTAGAAGATCTGCTGCCACCGCCGCTACACCTTGCAAGAGCAACTTTACGCTCTCTTCTTTTGTGGCCGGACAACCTCTCTTCTCTACCGAAACTATCAATTTTCTAGCTAAACCCTAGCCGTATCATCTCTCAATCACATGACTGCCGAAATTCCTCCTACCGAAATTCCTTCTGGGTCTAATACTAAGGACCCTATGGTTCCTGATAGCAAGATGCAACCCACTGTCACCATTCAAGAGACAAATACTCCAATCCATATTAAATTGGATATTACATATGACCATATTTGGTCTAAGGTTTTGGAGATGCACATTGCTGGTAGAAAGAAGAAGGGATATATAACAGGAAGGAAGATTGCACCCTCATAGAGTGACCCAAACTATGATGAATGGGGAGTTGAAGATGCACTTGTTAAGTCTTGGCTTATCAATTCCATGACTACCAATCTGATGTCACATCTTGTGAAGTGTGGAACGGCTAAGGAAGTGTGGGATGCAGTTAAGAGGAGTAATCTTGATGCCTCTGATTCTTCTCAGGTCTATGAATTGATGAAGAAGACATTTCAATTGCGTCAGGATGATCGGCCTCTCATAGAATACTACAATGAGCTGAACTTCGTTTTCATGGAGTTAGATTATTGACGACCTAATGATATGGAGTGTACCGCGGATTCTGAGAAGTACATATAACGTATAGCAGAGGGTTGGGTTTACATGTTTCTTGCGGGCCTTGATCACAACCTGGATCAAGTTAGAAGTCGTATTCTGGCTACCTTACCTTTACCTAGCCTGGAATAAGTATATTCACTGGTTCGTCGCGAAGTGCAAAGACAAGTTACCATGGGTACTGAGGATCGTTCTGAGGCTTCAACACTTGCTATCTAGAAGGGCAATTTTCGGCTAGCCCCTCCTACTGGTCCTCACACTCACCTCTACACTCACTGCAACAGTACCACATATGTAGTTGATACCTGTTGGAAGAAGCATGGCTACTCGACGTGGTATAAACTCAAGCAAGCTGAGAGGAAAAGCAACAGGAAACCCCCTCATGTTGCTCTAACTGAGGCTTCTCCATCTTCTGCTTCTCATGTCTCTTGAGTGTCCCATCAGGAAGGTAATTCTAGTTTGGTATTACTTTCTTCTACTAATAACACTAGGTTATTGATTTAGGAGCTATTGATCATATGACTAGTAATTTCTCCCAAATTACTTCTCTAATGTCTTCACTTGTTAAGTCTGTTCAGGTTGCTAATTAAACTCCTATGCCAATTACTGGGGCCGGGGATGTCTCACTCTCACCTACTTTTTCCATGTCTTCTGTCGTACTTGCTCCTAATCTCTCTAAAATAATCTTCTCTCTATTAGCCAAATTACCAAACATCTTAATTGTTCTATAACCTTTTATCCTACTCAATATGTGTTTCAGGACAATCTCACGAAGATGACGATTGGCACTGGTAGAGAGAGAGGAGGTTTGTATTACTGAGAGGAGGCGAGAGCATTGAATCCGAGTCTAGCCAAGGATTCCAAGTAGGGAACGAGACACTTGACAGAGAGAAAATTATTTTATGGCATTATCGTTTAGGGCACTCATCTTTTGCCTATTTAGAACGCTTATTTCCTCAATTGTTTTACAATATTCCTGCTTCTAGTTTAAAGTGTGAGCAATGCATTTATGCTAAAAATCATCGTGTTCATTTTAAAATAAGTTTCAATAAAAGTCCAATTCCTTTTTCATGTGTTTATACTGATGTTTAGGGTCCTTTTTCTACTCCTTCTACTTCTGGTCATAAATATTTTGTGTCTTTTATTGATGATTGTACAAAGGTAAGTTGGATATATTTGATGAAATCTCAAAGTGATGTTATACATGTCATTCCTCAATTTTACCAAATGATTGTCACACAATTTCATACCCCGGTTAAGGTGTTTCATTCTAACAATGGTCGTGAGTTTGTGAATCAACCTCTGGCTGATTTCTTTAAACAACATGGCATCCTCCATCAGACAACATGTGTCTACATTCCACAATAGAATGGCATAGCAGAACGTAAAAACCGACATCTCCTCAAGGTGGCTCGGGCTTTATGTTTTACTATGTATGTTCCTAAACGTTTTTGGGCTGATGCTGTCATGACTGCTGTTTATTTTATCAACCGAATGCCTACCCGTGTCATTGACTATCAAACTCCTTTGAGGATGTTATCACGTTTTCACGATATCCCTTCAGCTCTTAACATTTGCACTAAGGTTTTTGGTTGTGTGTGTTATGTTTATGTGCACCCACTTCATAGGGATAAACTTAATTCCCATGATTTAAAATGTGTGTTTTTGGGTTACTCAAATTCTCAAAAAGGCTATAAATGTTTTCATCCTCCTACAGGTAAATACTATGTGTCCATGGATGTTCAGTTTTGTGAGCGGGTGTCCTATTTTTCTGGGAATGTATCTCTTGTTCCTGTTCAGGAGGAGATTAGTAGTAAGGAAGAGGAACAACTATGATTGGAAGAAAAACAGGTGTGGATTTCGAGTAAGCGGGAGGATTCAGCTATTATAGGTGAGGGGGAGTCTTTAGATGCTTTTGATCCTGTGGAGGCTGAATCTAGTGAGAGTGAAAGGCCAACTCAATTGTTTGAAAAATGTTACACTAGACGGAACAAATGTGTCACTCTTGACTCCAGTACTCCTCTTGATGATACTACCATGCCATCGGATGACTCTTCTACGATTGACCATGTGGTACAGACTCCTACTGAGGTACATATTTCTTCACCTATAGCTCCCACTTTAGATGATATTTTGAATTCTAACTCTATAGATTTAGAAAATACCACGGGTAGGAGATATCCTCTTCGTGACCATAAAGAGCTTGATAGCTTGAGTTTTTCCAAATCATCTTCTAATGTTGTTTATCCCATTTCTGACTTTATCTCTTATCATCGCTTGTCTAAGTCTTACCTAGCTTTTGCCCTTCAGTTATCTTCTATGTCTATTCCTAGTCATTTTCAGGAAGCTTTTGGAGATCCCAAATGGAAGTCTGCTATGGTAGAGGAAATGAAAGCTCTTCAGAAGAATTCTACTTGGGAAATGGTTGAGTTACCTCTAAATAAGAAAACAATGGGATGTAAATGGGTGTTTACAGTAAAGTACAAGTCAGATGGGACAATTGACAGATACAAGATCAGATTGGTTGCCAAAGGTTACACTCAGACGTATGGGATTGACTATCAAGAGACCTTTGTTCCTGTGGCCAAAATGAATACTGTTAGAGTTATACTTTCTCTTGCAATTAATCTAGACTGGTCATTACGACAGTTTGATGTGAAGAATGCCTTTCTTCATGGTGATTTGATAGAGGAAGTGTATATGGATCCTCCTCTAGGATTTACACTAAAGGAAGCAAAGGTATGCAAGCTAAAGAAGGCGTTATATGGTTTGAAACAATCACCGAGAGCTTGGTTTGGTAGGTTGAGCTACTCAATGAAGGAGTATGGTTTTAAGCAAGCTTTGACAGATCACACTCTGTTCTATAAAGGAGACGGTGAAGATGTTACCTTGCTTATTGTTTAGGTTGATGACATGATTGTTACAGGTAGTAACATAAGTGAGATAGAAAAGCTTCAGTGTCTTTTGACTAAGGAGTTCGAGATGAAGGATTTGGGGGCACTAAAATACTTCTTGGGCATTGAATTATCTCGATCCAAGCAAGGAATTTTTCTCTCTCAACGGAATTATGTCCTAGATCTCTTGGTTGATACTGGTAACTCGGCCTGCGAACCTATAGATACTCCTATTGAGGTGAACCATGGTCTGACTATCTATCCTGATCAAATTCCAACTAACAAGGAGAGATATCAAAGGTTAGTAAGGTAAGTTGATCTATCTGACTCATACTAGACCTGACATATCATATGCAGTTAGTGCCGTGAGTCAATTCATGCATAATCCGAGTGACCGACACATGGGTGCTATGAACCGTATTCTAGCGTATCTAAAGTCCTCTCCAGGTAAAGGTATTATGTTCTCCAAGCATGAACACCTAGATATTATGGGATATAGTGACTCTGACTTTGCTGGATCCAAATTGGATAGAAAGCCTACTTCAGGGTGTGTGTCATTTGTGGGAGGTAATTTGGTGACTTGGAGAAGTAAGAAACAGAATGTGGTTTCTCTGTCTAGTGCGAAAGCTGAATATCATGCACTTCATCATGCTACTACAGAGCTTACTTGGTTACGTATTCTCTTAGGAGAACTCGATTATGGCCCTCAAAAACCTATGGTGCTCTTTTATGATAACACGGTTGCCATTGAGATAGCTAATAATCCAGTGCAGCACGATTGAACCAAGCATGTTGAACTTGACAAGAATTACATCAAGGATAATCTAAATTCTAGTGTAATAGAGGTTCCTTACATTAAGAGTGCGGATCAACTAGCTGATGTGATGACTCATGTTGTTACAAGTGTTCCTTTCTATACATTCCTATCCAAGTTGGGCATGTGTGATATTTATGCACCAACTTGCGGGGGAGAGTTGGAATGTAAATATTGTATTTACTTATTTAGTTAGGAATTCTTTTTCTTGTTCACCACTCTTATGTGGTCCCCACTATAAACGTAACTAGGAAAGATAATTTTTGTATTGAATAAATGGAGAATGGTACATATATATAGATCACAACAGGGAAAAATAAACTCCTAAAATCAAGGGCTATTTACACCATAAAATCTGACCTTTAAAGAAAGATTCTAACAGCTAATAATGTAATAAAGACTGAATTAATCACAGTTGACTAAATCTGATTTGATTTCGTCCACACTCCCCCTCAAGCTTGGCTGTAGATGTTGATGAGACCAAGCTTGCTCACAAGGAACTCAAAAGTTTGTTCTGTTAGTCCTTTTGTGAGAATGTCAGCTAGTTGTAGAGAAGTAGACACATATTCAATGTTGAACATGCCCCCATCAAGCTTTTCCTTGATAAAATGTCGATCTACTTCCACATGTTTAGTCCTGTCGTGATGGACAGGATTGTGAGCTATACTAATGGTTGACTTGTTATCGCAGTAGAGGTGTATAGGTTCTTCATATCTGATCTTCAATTCTTCCATTACTCTCCTTATCCAAATAACCTCACAAACTTCATGAGCCAAGGCTCTATATTCAGCTTCCGCACTGCTTCTCGCAACAACAGTTTGTTTTTTACTACGCCATGTCACTAGATTTCCCCATAATACGGTACAGTACCCAGATGTTGACTTCCTATCATTGATAGAACCAGCCCAATCTACATCAGTAAAAGCTCTAATTTTTCGATCATCAGTTTTAGCAAAAAACAGTCCCTTTCCAGGTGTTGCTTCAAATACCTCAAGATTTTATATACAGCATTAAGATGACCTTGACCCGGTGCATGCATATACTGGCTTACTAAACTCACTGCGAAAGCTATGTCAGGTCTTGTATGTGAGAGATAAATAAGTTTTTCGACAAGGCATTGATAACTTCCTTTGTCGACAGGATCTCCTTCAAACATTTTTTCCTTATTACCAAGTTCAATTGGAGTTTTACTTGGTTTACATCCCAACATGCCAGTTTCTTCTAAGAGATCTAAAGTGTATTTCCTTTGAGAAACAGAAATACCTTTCTTACTTCTTGCGAACTCCATTCCTAGAAAGTATTTCAAAGTCCCAAGGTCTTTGACTTCGAATTCCTTCGCCATCATCTGTTTAATTCTCTATATCTCCTCAATATTATTCCCTGTAACAATAATATCATAAACATACACAATCAGAATAGTTATTTTCTCTTCTTCAGAGTGTTTGACAAACATTGTATGATCAGTTTATCCTTGAATATACCCAAGCTTCTTGATTACTTTTGAAAAACGGTCAAACCAAGCAAGTGGGGATTGTTTTAAACCGTTGAGAGACTTGTTGAGCTTACAAACAATTTTACTTCCCAATTTTTCTTCAAAACCTGGTGGTTGACTCATGTAAACCTCCTCCTCAAGTTCACCATTAAGAAATGCATTCTTTACATCAAGTTGATACAGTGGCCAATCAGAATTTGCTGCCAGTGAAAGTAGAATTCGAATGGTATTGAGTTTGGCAACAGGTGCAAAAGTTTCGGTGTAATCAATGCCATAGGTTTGTGTAAAACCTTTTGCCACCAACCTCTACCTCCTCTACCTACCACCTCTAGTGTGCCTAATATTTCAAGTCCAACTCCTGTGTTATATGATCCAACAACTATTTCAGAAACAATTCCCATCTCAGAGTCAAGTCTACCATCTGATAGTATACCAGTATTAGAAACAGGGGGTGAATTGACTATACCTAATCAGCAAGAGTTACGTGTCTACTCTAGAAGAAAGGTCTCCCAAGAAAACAAAGAAATTATGAATCCTACTCACAGTCAAGAAGCCGAACCTATGGTAGGACCTCAATTGCCAATTGAGTCAGGTAATCAAAATCCTAATCTTAATCTAGACGTTCGCACTTAGAAAGGGTATTAGATCTTATACTCAACATCCTATTCCAATCTGTCATCTCCATTTCGTGCTTTTACTTCAAATCTTTCTAGTGTTGTGATTCCCAGGTCTATTGAAGAGGCATTAACAGTTCCTGAATGGAGAGCTGTTGTATTTGAAGAAATGCATGCTCTTAAACAAAACAATACCTAGAGCTTAGTGGAATTGCCACAAGAAAAAAGTACTGTTGGGTGCAAGTGGGTGTTCACAGTAAAGTACAAGGCTGATGGTTCTGTTGATATGGTGTTTTCTACTCCAAGTAATGGCAAGTCAAGAGTATACCATGAACAACAAGCTTCTTGATCCCGATTCTCCCCCTGAAGCGAAGTTGTAGAGAAATAAGGTGTATCCTCAAAGAATTTAACATCACAAGAGACATAGGTTTTTTTTGTTTGAGGACAATAACATCGATAACCTTTTTAGGTGGGAGAGTAGCCAATGAAGATGGTTTTGAGGGCACGGGGATCAAGTTTATTTCTATGATGGGCATGAATGTGAACGAAGGCTGTGCATCCAAAGGTTCTTAAAGGATGAGCATTGGAGGTGGAAATATGTGGGTAGTGTTTGGTGAGAACAGAGAGAGGGGTTTCGAAGTTGATGGTGCGACTTGGTAGGCGATTGATGAGATATGCGGCTGTTAGGACAGCATCTCCCCATAAGTATTTTGGGACTCCCATGGTAAACATGAGGGCTCAGGCTACCTCCAACAAATGACGGTTTTTTCTTTCAGACACTCCATTTTGTTGTGGAGTGTCAACACACGAGCTTTGATGGAGAATACCATTTTTCAACAGATATTCACCAAAGATAGAATTAACATATTCTTTGCCATTGTCTGTTCGAATAATTCGGATATGAGCTTGGAATTGATTTTGAATCATTTTGTGAAAATTTTGGAAGACTTGACAAGCCTCAGATTTTTCTCGAAGTAGATAAACCCAAGTAGTGCGTGTGTGATCATTAATGAATGTGATAAACCATTTTTTGCCATGAGAAGTGGTGATTTTGGAAGGTCTCCATATATCACTATGAATTAAAGAGAATGGAGTGGATGGTGTATAGGGTTTGATAGGGAAGGAAGTGCGAGTGTGTTTGGCAAGTTGACATATTTCACATTCAAAAGAAACAGAACTTTTATTATCAAATAAAGATGGGAACAGACGCTTCAAATAAGAGCAACTAGGATGGCCAAGTCTATAGTGCCATAACATTATTTCTCTAGTACTAGAAATAGACACAGACTCGACACCAGACACAAAAGCTTGTCTATACTTCGGAAAATCATTTTCCAAGTAATAAAGACCATCATGAATATTAGTACTGTCAATCGTCCTCCCCGATGATAGGTCCTGAAATTGACATGACAAAGGTAAGAATTTAGCAACACAGTGATTAACATGAGTAAGTTTGCTAACAGAGATCAAATTGCATTTTAAGGCAGGAACATGAAGGACAGACTTAAGAACAAGATTTGGAGAAAGTCTAATGATGCCAATCCCAGCAACAGAAGTTAAAGATCCATCAGTAATCTTAACAGTGGTATGATTAGAACAAGGAACATAAGAGTAAAAACCATTAGATCTACTTGTCATATGATCAAAGGCACCTGACAGTGGTATGATTAGAACAAGGAACATAAGAGTAAAAACCATTAGATCTACTTGTCATATGATCAGAGGCACCTGAATCAATGATCCAAGGGTCCTTAGAGGAAATGAAAGAATATAAGGCTGAATGAGAGTTACCAGATTGTGCCACAGAGCATGAACCGATAGTGGAACCTGATGAGGAATTAACATTGAAGGATGACTGATTTAGAAGACGACAGAGATGCTTAACTTATTGAATAGGAGTGCCAGTTTGTCTAGCCGTGTTGTGGTCAGAATGAGCCTGATAGGCACGCCCTTCAGCCGGCTTTCTGGGTTGCCAATTGGCTGGTTTCCCGTGAAGTTGCCAGCACTTCTCTCGAGTATGACCAAGACGACTACAGTGATTACACCATGGTCGTTCTCCTCGCTTGTTCATTCGAGAGTCATGATTAGGCTGCCCATGCGAAGAGAAATTTCTGGACACCAAGACAAATCCTTCTGAGGTAGAGGAAGAAAATGGTTGATCATCAGTTAACATCACTTTGCGACGACCCTCTTCATGGCGAACCTCAGCAAAAGCTTCCTCCGTCGAAGGAAATGGGTTTCGTGCCACCACTCGGCCATGTACCTCATCCAGATTCCGATTAAGACCAGCAAGGAAATCATAGACGCGTTCATTTTCAAGCTTGCGTTGCTGCTTGATACTACACTTATCGCAAGATGAATTTGTTGTGTTTTTGGCTCATCAAAACCCAAAGTTAAGGTTTAAAGAGGAATCCTATTTGGATTAGGAGAAAATAAAGTGTGCACGTAATTTCCTATTGGGATTAGGAAATTATATTTTCTCAAGAATCCCAAATCAACTAAGATTAGGAAATAAGTTAGTTTTTCTTATTATAAGAGGATTTAGGAGTCTTATTCTAACAAGGAATGTAACCCAAGTCCTATATCTATAAATAGGGCTGTTGGTAGCTTATTTTTAACACAGAAAAACAGCAAGCATACAAGGGTAGAGAGTAATAGTGATAGAGAGGTTCTAGCAAGGTTTTGGAGAATTAGCTAAAGGGTTTCAATAAGTATCTTGTAACCAAGCGTTTTTCTTCATAGTGTTAGTGATTTCTCAAGAGATATCACACGAGGACGTAGGCAAAGTTAGCCGAACCTCGGTAAATTCTTGTGTTGTGTGTGTGGCATGTTTTCTTTATTGTTCATATTTTATTCCGCATATTCGCATATCATTATCTTATAAGTTTATTATCGTAGTCTATCAAGAAAACACGATCAATAAGAGAGTTTAAAATCAACAAATTGGTATCAGAGCTTGGTCATAGCGTTTTTGAGATGGCGGGTGATAAGATCAATGACGTGAAGCCCATCATAATCGAGAAGTTTGATGGGAAGGGTAACTTCACATTATAGCAGAGGAAGATGAAGAACGTCTTGATTCAGCAAGATCTGCAAGATGCTATTCTCGGAGTGGAGAAGAAGCCGGTGGAAACTATTGATGCTCAGTGGAAGCGAATGGACGTAAAGGCGAAGAGCTCTATTGAGCTACATCTTGCCGACAATGTGATGCTTAATGTCGATGAGGAGATGAATGCTAAAGAGACATGGGATAAACTCGAGAAAGTTTATAGGGGTAAAACCTTATCTAACAAACTTTTCTTGAAAGATGAGCTTCTTAATCTTCGTATGGAAGAAGGTGGAAATCTGCAAGATCATTTGAGCAGATTTCAAAATTGTGTTGTCAATTTATTAAAGGTGGATGTGAAGTATGATGATGATGATAAAGCGCTTTTACTATTGAGATCTCTACCGTCTTCGTTCAAGCACTTCAGGACCATAATCATGTTTGGTAAGGAAATTCTAAAGCTGGATGAGGTTATGAAAGCTATCCAATCTTATATCAAGATGGATGAAAATACCGAAGGCTCTCAAGCACATGGTCTGTATGCCAAAGGCAAAGAGGGGTCGGTCGCAGAGCAGGCATGATAAATCTAGCAATAGGGGTAGATCAAAATCTAAGGGAAAAGAAAAAGAGAACAAGGGTTGGTTTACATGTGGTGCTACTGACCACTGGAAAAAGAATTGCAAGATATGGCAAGAAAGGAAAGCGAAGGCGATGGTAAGGAATTCAAGTTCAGCCAGTGTGGTTACTTCGGATGAAAGTGACGGAGAACTCCTTGCGGTAACATCGAGCTCCAATGCTTTCCAACATTGGATTTTGGATACCTGTTGTTCGTTCCATATGTGTGCTAATATGTGTGCTAATAAAGAATGGTTCGACACATATGAGGAAAGGAGATGTGGAGAAGTTTTGATGGGAGATGATTCACCGTGCAAGATCCAAGGTATTGGATCAGTGAAAATCAGAATGCATGACGGAATTGTTAGGGTACTGGATAAGGTCAGACATGTTCCTAAACTAAAGAAGAATTTGATATCTTTGGGCACTTTAGACAAAGACGGTTACAAGTATTGTTCTGAAGGAGGGATACTCAAGGTTATCAAAGGGTTATTGGTCATGATAAGAGGTGATATTCTTAACACTTTATATAAGCTTCGGGGAACTACAATAGTAGGTGGAGCAGCAGTATCTGTAGAGAAGGACGAGACTAATCTTTGGCACTGTAGGCTAGGGCACATGAGTCAAAGAGGGATGCAAGAACTACACAAGAAAAATCAACTGAAAGGTGTTAGTTTCTGCAAACTGAAATTCTGCAAGTATTTTACTCTCAGGAAGCAAACAAAGACGTCATTTAAGATTGCAGATAGTGAGAAAAGAAGCAAAGAGCCGTTGTACTATATTCATACAGACGTATGGGGTCCTGCACCAACTAGGTCTAAGGGAGGATCAAGGTATTTTGTTACTTTTTTAGATGATTTTTCGAGAAAATTATGGGTTTACTTTATGAGGGAGAAATCCGAAGTTTTCACAAAGTTTAAAGAGTGGAAAGTTGAAGTAGAAAACCAAACGGGCGGAAAAATCAGATATCTGAGAAGCGACAATGGAGGTGAATATAGAGACAACAAGTTCTTATAATTCTGCAGGGAAGAAGGCATCACAAGGCATTTTACAGTGAAGAAGACTCCTCAACAAAACGGGGCGGCAGAGAGGATGAATAGAACTCTCATGGAAAGAGAGAGAAGCATGCGGTTTCATGCAGGATTGCCCGACATGTTTTGGGCAGAAGCGGTTAATCACGCTTGCTACTTGGTTAACGTGATTAACCGATCACCCTCAAGGGTTCTTGATTATAAGTGTGCAGAAGAGGTATGGTCTAGAAAACCTGTTGATTAGTCCGATTTAAGAGTTTTTGGTTGCAGTGCATATGCTCATATTCTGAGTGATGAAAGAACCAAACTCAAGCCAAAGTCACTCGAGTATATTTTCATTGGTTTTGAAAAAAGAGTGAAGGGCTACAAGTTAACAAGGAGAAACTTTTAAGTAGAGATGTCGTGTTCGACGAGAAGACTATGCCCCTAAATAAAATCAAGACAACTGAGGAGAAGCAAACTGATGTTGTAGAAGAAGCAACCGAATTTCTCTAACCAAATGGATCATGGAAGAAGATCCAGCTCAGGTGGAGTAAGAGCAAGTGGATCATGACAAAGGGATTAATAAGGAAAGAGTAGAGCAACAACAATAGTCACAAGTACAGGCTCAGGTGGAGCTATCACCGTTGTAGGAACAAGACTCCTTGGTTCCTCAACAACCTGAGCAACAGTTTCAGAGAAGCATAGCACTGGATAAACCCAAGCGAGAACGCAAGAAACCGGAAAAGTATGGGTTTGATCAAGACGAAGTTAATTATGCTCTAAATGTTAGTCAAGGCGATCCAACCACGTATCAAAAAGCTATAGCAAGTGATGATCGGGAAAGTTGGATGGTTGCTATGTCAGAAGAGATGCAATCTCTTGATAAGAACTCTGTTTGGGAGCTAGTTTCTAAACCAAAAGATCGAAAGATAGTTGGCTGTAAATGGGTGTTTAGAAAGAAAGAAGGGACACATGAAGGTGATACCGTGAGATACAAGGCTCGGTTAGTGGCAAAAGGGTATTCACAAAAGGAAGGAGTTGATTATGACGAGATATTTTCTCCAGTGGTTAAGCATACTTCAATCAGATTGTTATTATCAATAGCAGCTCAACAGGATATGGAGATAGAACAGATGGACGTTAAGATCGCGTTTCTCCATGGTGATCTAGAAGAAGTCATTTACATGGCTCAATCGGAAGGATATGTCAAAACAGGGAAAGAAAATCTGGTTTGTAGGTTAAAAAAGTCTCTTTATGGGCTAAAGCAATCTCCAAGGCAGTGGTACAAGCGTTTTGACTCATACATGCTGAAAATCAATTTTAGAAGATGCTTAAAGGATTGTTGTGCTTACTACCATGTGTTCGAAGATGGTATGATTATACTATTGCTACTTTATGTAGACAACATGTTGATTGCATGTCAAGATATGTCTATAATTCAGAAATTAAAGATGCAACTGAATAAGGAATTCGACATAAAGGATCTAGGGGCTGCACAAAAGATCCTTGGAATGCAAATTAGAAGGGACAGAGTAGTGGGAAAAATTTGGTTGTCTCAAGCAAAATACATTCAAAATATTTTGAAGCGATTCAATATGACTGAAGCAAAGACCGTGACTACTCCGTTGGCAGCGCACTATCGGTTGAGTGCGTTGCAATGTCCAACTATAGAAAAAGAGTTGGAAGAGATGAGCAAAGTGCCTTATGCAAGCGTAGTAGGATCTCTAATGTACGCGATGGTTTGTACAAGACCTGACCTAGCACAAGCATTAAGTGTTGTTTCGAGGTATATGGCATCCAGGAAAGGAGCATTGGTCTGCAGTTAAATGAATTCCGCGTTACTTGAAAGGTACAAAGAGTCTAAGAATCTTGTTTGAAAAACAAGGGAAAGAAGCATGTGTGCTGGGTTATGTAGATGCTGACTATGCAGGGGACTTGAATAAAAGAAGATCTACTACAGGTTATGTTTTCACTAGTGGTGGTGGGCCGATTAGTTGGAGGGCTATTCTACAATCAATTACAGCATTATCCATTACTGAAGCTGAGTATATTGCGCTTGCGGAAGCTGGAAAGGAAGCAGTTTGGCTTAATAGTTTAGCAAGAAAGTTCGGAATTACTCAAGGTTCCATGGTGATTAGATATGACAGTCAAAGTGCTATTTACTTAGCAAAGAATCAAGTGTTTCATGGAAGATCGAAGCATATTGAGGCTCGTTATCACCGAATTAGAGACTGGGTAGAATCGAAGGAAGTTACACTGGAGAAGGTTCATACAGAGGAGAATGCATCAGATTACTTGACTAAACCGGTAACAGTTGAGAAGTTCAAGTTTTGCTTGAAATCACTCTATCTTATTACATGCTGAGGATTGGATGGAGCACCTCCTCACTTGAGGTGCATTAAAGCAAGAAGAAGTTTGCCAAGGTGAAGGTTCTTGAAGCTTTCCAAAGTTGTTTCAAGAAGGTTCGAAGACATTCTGGGGTACAGCAGTCATTTCTTGGTTTTGACTCACCAAGGTGGAGATTGTTGTGTTTTTGGCTCATCAAAACCCAAAGTTAAGGCTTAAAGAGGAATCCTATTTGGATTAGGAGAAAATAAAGTGTGCACATAATTTCCTATTGGGATTAGGAAATTATATTTTCTCAAGAATCCCAAATCAACTAGGATTAGGAAATAAGTTAGTTTTTCTTATTCTAAGATGATTTAGGAGTCTTATTCTAACAAGGAATGTAAACCAAGTCCTATATTTATAAATAGGGTTGTTGGGAGCTTATTTTTAACACAGAAAAACAGCAAGCATACAAGGGTAGAGAGCAAGAGTGATAGAGAGGTTCTAGTAAGGTTTTGGGGAATTAACTAAGGGGTTTCAATAAGTATTTTGTAACTAAGCGTTTTTCTTCATAGTGCTAGTAATTTCTCAAGAGAGATCACACGAGGATGTAGGCAAAGTTAGCCGAACCTCGGTAAATTCTTGTGTTGTGTGTGTGGCATGTTTTCTTTATTGTTCATATTTTATTCCGCATATTCGCATATCATTATCCTATAAGTTTATCATCGTAGTCTATCAAGAAAACACGATCAATAAGGGAGTTTAAAATCAACAGAATCTTCTTCAAAGAAAAGATCGAGTTCTTGCCAAAGATCTTGAAGATCAGAGAAATACTGGGTCACAGAATTAGAGCCTTGTTTCATCTCCTTTAATTTTGAACGAAGCTCAAAAATTTGGGAAGCATTTCCTAGATCTGAGTACATCCGGCGAGCAGCATCCCAAACCTCTTTTGCAGTTTTAAAATAGAGATAATGGAGGTTGATTTTAGGCTCCATGGAATTGATAAGCTAGGCGAGAACAATAGAGTTCTCGGCCAACCATGTCTTGTATGTAGGATCGGTCAGAGGAGGAGCAGGAAGTTCACCCGTGATGTAGCCGAGTTTTCCTCGACCACAAATGACAATCTTGACAGATTGAGCCCACTGTAGGTAATTTTTTCCATCTAATTTGTGGGCTGTAATGTGAACAGACGAGATATCACTACCGGAAAAAGCAGTGACAGAAGTAGGGGTTGGATGCTTGGCCTGGGTCTGGCCGGAAGTTGCAGATCCGGTATTGTCGCTGGGAATAGCTGCCTCGTTATCGGCCATAGATTATTGGGAAAGAAGAAGAAAAAAAAAAATCCCAAAATTAAAAAAGTTAACCCTGCTTTGATACCATATAAACGTAACTAGGAAAGATAATTTTTGTATATTGAATAAATGGAGAATGGTACATATATATAGATCACAACAGGGAAAAATAAACTCCTAAAATCAAGGGCTATTTACACCATAAAATCTGACCTTTAAAGAAAGATTCTAACAGCTAATAATGTAATAAAGACTGAATTAATCACAGTTGACTAAATTTGATTTGATTTCGTCCACACCCACCATTCTCGTTCACTACTCTTGTATTTCTCTATATATTCCTCCATTGAGAGAAGAATAAAACATCACAATATAAAACCCTAAAATTCTACTATATATATATATTGATTGTGAATATCTAAACCCTTTTGTAGGTGGCCGTTTAACTTTGTAATTTAGCGTCAATTTTTGTCATCTGAATCCTTTTTACTACCATCTGATATCCATGTTCTGGTGACTGCACCTTCTACGAATTCTAAATAAATCCTTATTATATAGAATATTTCCATAACTGCTGTTCATCTATGAACTGACCCATCTTGCAGGCTCGTAGTTCACAATCTAACAAGCTGGAGCTCCATTTCCGCCCCGAAGACCCATTTTCACATCCTGCATTTGGAGAACTTCGTCCTTATAATGGTTTGCTATTAAAAATATCTAAAAAGAAGTCTTGTAATTTCCAAAGTGCTGAACTCTCCAACAAGATATCAGAAAATCAATTGCCTGATGCAACTGATATGGGACATGGCCAAGAGGTAGGACATCCTGATAGTAAATCTGTTGCCGCTGAAAAAGAAGTTGATGCACAAATATCAGAAGAAAATCATGTAAATCTTTCTGCTGATATCGTTGCTCGAGTCTCTGAGGCTTGTTATTTTGATGGTTAGAATTTTCAATCGTTTTATGCTAAATCCCATTGATACTTTCATGTTTCCTCATTACTAATAAGGAAAGGAGTTGACTTGTTTTGAAAATTTGTTAAGGAATGGCGGATTACCAGCATGTTGTAGCTGTTCATGCTGATGTTGCTCGGAGGAAAAAGAGAAATTGGACAGAAGTGGAGCAGCCACTCTCTGGTGAAGCATTTTTATTATTGTTTCTATACCCTTGGAATGAAATCAAATAACATTCCTTGTTTGTTTACAATATAATAATCATTTAATGTTTTCAGGAAAGGATGGTCTCAAGAAGTTGGATGAGGATGATGTGATGATGTTATTGCCCCCACTTTTTTCTCCCAAGGATGTTCCAGAGAATGTTGTGTAGGATACTCTGGTTTTTCTTTTTCAGCTACATTGAACACTCCCTTCATTTTTTTTCTTATCGGAAACATATTGGATACATACTTTTTGATGATCTTTAACAAATTTTTTGCATTACATTTTTATTATTTTGTTAAAAAATGTGTTTTCTATATGGCCGACTGTTGCTAGATTATAGATGACTTTGAGTTGAATATTCTTATGTTTTGAATGTACCTTATTATTTTATTTTTTTTAATTTCTTTCAGTTTAAGACCATCGGTCATTCCAAGAAAGAAAGAGGGAGTTGTACGAAACTCTGGCCAGGTATTGACTGAAAGAACTAATATTTTAGATATCCTTGTGTTGGGTGGCATGTTGGTGATAAATTATTGTAATTGTTAGTTGATTTTTTATTAAGTAATGCATATATTTGTACAGGAGAAATTTGTTGATATTTAGCCTAGATGGGATGATGGGTTAACTGGGTGGTTTATTAATTGATCATATTCTAGAGCTTCTAAATTGTATCGGATTATAATGAACTTAAGTAATATTTTATATTTGAACTGACAAAACTTTTGTTTTTCTTTTATGCAGACTGATATAGAATCGGGTCTTGCCATTGATTATAATATTAAAGATATCCTTTGTTTAGTTTGATATGTTTGACCCTGTTTCCTTCCTGCCCCCTGTTCTCTTATATGCAACAGCATTCATCTTCAATTATTCATTTCAGATTCTGAGTTCTGTACTTAAGATGCCCTCTTTCCTATGAGTTGTTGTTCATGCTTTACAACAGTGCATTTAACCACTCTGCAATATCAAGTGTTTTAAAGGTATTCTACATTTTAAATGCTAATTAGTGGAAATGCAAAGGCAGATACATTGTTTGAATACCTTGACATATATAGTAATTCTTCATTCCTTCTGGGAAACTTGGCAACCATTTTCAGAGATCAAGTGAATGAAAGTTGAGGGAACATGGCCTATATTTCTTCAAAGGTCCTTTAACTGAATTACTATGTTGCTTGATAATTTGATGAATTCTTCTGGAAACCATTATTGTTGAGGTTCATATTGCCATTTACCGATGCAACTTGAATGGTTCTTCTGCTATTCAATTGTAGTATAATGCGTCAAAGTTTTGGTAATCAACACTAAATATGAAACTGCAACTTTTAATTAATAAATAACAAATATTATAGAAACTTATAGTATACCTTTTTTTCAATGATCTAACAGCACCAACTTTAGTCCATGGTTATGAAACATTTCACACCTAGAGGTTAATACTCAAAGGTGGTTTGTAACGATATTAAATACCAACATATGTGCTTATATGGAGCTTATTTTTAATACAAAAACTTTTGGATGAGTATGTAACCCATCTAGCTTTCAGTTATTCAGTAACAAGAGAGTTATTATTCGTTTATGAGTTGTTGTTTGTACTTTAAGAAGATCTTATCCCTGGTGGCATATAAGGTAAACTGAAAGATTTCAACATAAATCCTGCACAATTTTGTTCCTTGTGTTTTTGTTGTACTTAGCGTCCTTACAGATTCCTGAAAAAGTAAATTGGGAGGAACTCATTTCCCGAGATTCAGAGCAATGGGAGGGGAAGATTGCTGTATCTAAGCTCTTTGACGAGCGGCCTATATGGCCAAAAAGTTCCATTATTGATCGTTTGCTTGATGAAGGTCTAACATATAACAGCCAAATGCTTAAAAGGTGTCATGATACGAATTGTTTTCTAGCACCTGGATAAATATGGTGTTCTGCTATGACGCTGCATTCTGGTTTGCAGGCTTCTGCTTGGAATTGCTTACTACTTTTCAAATGGACCATTTCTCAAGTTCTGGATCAGAAAAGGGTATGATCCTCGCAAAGATCCAGAATCTCGCATGTGAGATTTCTAACTGAACAGCCTCCTACATGTCTGTTTCCATTTTAGTGCATTGGCCCGCTTCTCTTTTGATTTTGACTTTACACTTGCCATCAAAAAGAAATTCCATTGAGGAAAACCAAGACATGTTATGTAGAAACCACTGGCAGAGTCGGAATATGAAGTTGATTTATAGAGAACAGATTTGAACAGGGATAGCTCTTAATGGATTTTTGCAGACGTTATAAAAGCAAAATCGTGTTACGAACCAAAGCATAGACCTTGGTGTTTTATGCATGAAAGTTCTATAACAGCTGTTCCCCTGATAAAATCTGGAATTTTTCCAACATTCTGGAGGAAAATCATGCCAATACCATGGGATGTCTTAAACCTTTTGAAGAGATGTTTAAGCCCTATGGTTGCTTAATTATATTAAACCTTTTGAAAATCATGCCAGTACCAACATTGTGGAGAAAAATCATCATTAAGAAATAATCAGAAAATGCCAGAGACAAAATTTCCCCTTCTAAATTCTACATATGGTTGTTTATTTATTTAGTTATTTAAATTTTGAACCTTTACATTGTTAATGCTTACAGTTCCATAATTTGCTTAGCAGATATCAAAGAATGGATTTTCGAGTAAAGCCATGGCTGTTAAGTTATTGTGATGCTAGCACAGATACCAAGTAAGTTCACTTTCAAAACAAAAAAAAAAGATACTGAGCAAGTTCTTTTAAAGCTTTTACCATTCACTTCTGAAAGGAGAGATAAGTCAAACAATTCAGTTTTTTCAATTAACATGTAGACTAGGATATGGAGAAATTTATTGATCCTTTTAGACTGCTTATGATTTTGAAGGTGATTGTGGTTTATGTGATGGGAAATAACCCTTGGCCAATACCTTAATTATAGCACTAATTGGTTTCAGCTCTTTTGTAGAACCCTATGGACACTTAAACAACAGGTAGCTGATACTTGAGAAACACATTCTACTCCTTGCTTGATTTGGGAGTTCAAACATATATGAAACCATTCTTAAGATGGATGAGTGGAAAAGATGATGTCTAAGGAATACTTGGAAGTGTCTGATATTTAATAAATGAGTTAATTCTGGTTGTTTTGACATTGAAGACCATTAGACACAGTAAAGTGGCTGTTTTTCTTTTCTTTTCTTGATTTAGAAAACTCTAGAAGCAAGAAGGAAATGTGTGACATGTTTAGAGAAGAGGGATAAATTGAGATTTATGCTCCAATTGGAATTATGGCTTTATTTGGTGGGATTTTAGTTTCTAACCCTGATCCTTTTGATTTTAATCTCCCTTGTTGATCTTGTTTTCTCAATAGACTCCAGTGATAAACTTATAGGATAATGATATAGGAATATGCAGAATAAAGTATGAATGATAAAAAAACCTGCCACACACAAAGACAACGAATTTAGCGAGGTTCGGCTCTTTGCCTACTCTTCATGTGATCTCTCTTTAGAGTTGTTACAAGAAGCTTATTGAAACCCCTTAGTTAATTCCCCAAAACCTTGCTATAAACTCTCTATCACTCTTGGTATGTTTGCTGTTTTATCTGTGTAAAAAATAAACTACCATCAGCCCTATTTATAGTTATAGGACTTGGGTCCTCTTAGAATAAGAAAAGCTAACTTATTTCCTTATCCTAGTTTGATTTGGAATTCTTGAGAAAACTAATTTCCTAATCCCAATTGGAAATTATGTGCACACTTTTGTTTCTCCTTACCCTAATGGGATTCCTTCCTAAACCTTGACTTGGGTTTTGATGAGCCAAAAAACCACAAGAAGTCCTACATAGTAGAGAGAGAGATGTGAAATTTGTGTTACTTTATCTATTTATCTTTTGCAACGAGGATAAATGAATATAGCAATGAGTTGTATTATTTCCAACAAGATTTATGATAAGCTAATACTGTTTTTCTAATTCGCTATTGTTAATGCCTGTTTTTTCTCGGTAATCTTTTTCTTCATACAGATTGAAGTGTAGATGGAAAGATTTATGTGCATTCCAAGTATTTCCTACCAAATGCAGTACATTGTTTCAGCTATGTGAACTTGTTGATGACTACATCCAACAGGAGATAAGAAAGCCTCCAAAGCAGACAACTTGCTCTGTGAGTATCAGATATTATATATCTGCATATCTGTGCATGTGTTTATTTATTTGTCATCAGTTATTTCCTCATGAACTTTTCATAGATTTTACCCTTTTAATGATATGAGTTTTAGGCTTTTGTTTTTCATTGGGAATTGGGATGTTGTTTATCTGTTTATTTAGGTATTGTCATAACTAATGTTCTTTCTGGGAATTTTGAGATGCCACAATTTCTTGTTTTATTTTTTTATTTAGGTAGTCACCGTTCATAATTACCATGTGCATGGGTTTCTATCATTTTCTTTGGCTCATCTTAACCTTTTCTTTTATTTGTAGTGGTTGTGAACATTTGTGGCTTTTCATAGCTCTATTATAACATTTTAGAGAAATTTTTGACAAAATGTTCTAATCCTAATTAGTAACCAGTGATATGTAGAAATCTTTTAAAAGAACACAATTTTTGTGTTTTTTTTTTTTGTACCAAATGTGTTACAATCTGTATGCTTGATCACGTTTTTAGCTTTGGTTTTGATGGTATTAAGTTTGCAGTTGAAAACTGGGTGGTTCTCAGAAAGTATGTTTGACGCTATAAGAAAACGTATGGATGTGAGGTTTATTTCAGTGTACCCTGGACCCGGTGCAAAAAAATTACTGAAAACTGCTTCTGAAGCCTTTGAAAAGTTAAAGAAGGAATGCATTTATAAAGATGCTTTACAACCTGATCAAGAGGAGCACCAAGAATTCAATAAAGGTTTTAAACTTAAGTTTTTATTTTTTTATTTTTTTATTATTTTTTTTTATTTTTTATTTTTTTTTAAATAATTTAAATCTTTAGTAAGTTTTTGTTATATCTACTGTTTTTTGAAGTGTACATTATCGATTCATTGTTCTAAGCTGCCAAATGGTTGAAAATATTGTATAAATTTTCCTATATTATTACTGAAATGATTAAAAAGTTATTCTTATTGACTGTAATTTATGGATCATTTAAGTAATTTTTTAGTGAATATATCTGCTTCTTTTACTACAATCTATCGCTTCCCTACACTTGTTGTTCTTCCTCATCTTAGATTTATAATGATTTTTAAAAGATTCGGAATTATTACATTTATATGCCATCTATGTGCGGGTGCATCTATTTTAGTAATGTGTATCTGAAACTTCTCTCAACTTTCATTCAAGTATGTTTTTTCTGATCATTTTGACAATCTTCTCTGAGTTGTTTGAATAGTATGTGAAATTAATCGATAGTGAAGTACTCTTAGCTAAATCAGCAACTACTAATCACGTGTTTTACCTTGCAGGGGTTAGAGGTGATGATAAAGAAAAACCAGAGATTGTTGATGATGATGAAGAAGATAAAATAGAGGTTGGCGAAGCTGAAGAGGAATCAGATGCAGATGAAGCACTGGATCCGGTAATCAGATGTTGACTCTTTTATATGAATTCTACAATTTTTTTATTTTTATTTTTTTTTTTATTTTTTTTTTTGATGTAGTGAATTCTACATTTTTACTTTCTAAAAAATCCAGTATAATGTTCCCTGGCAAAACTCTTTTGGTTATTTTCTTCTTCTCTTTGTAGGTTGCTGAGGATGAAGTATCTGTGCAATCACATTCATGTATCCTTGGTTAATATAGGTAATGTGCTTTTAGAATAAACAAATAAATAGTTCATATATCTCTTTTTAGGTAAACAATGATAATTTTGCCCTTATGGTAAGTTTACAAACTTAAATTGAAACAGTATTAATCAGAAATATTATGTCGGAAAGACAATGTGCAGTACAACATTTTTGTTAGGTTTGTTTTAAGTTGGATCATGACAGAAAGCAGTGTAAATGAGATGTTTCATGACAATTTTACTACTTGATATTAGATTCAAAGGAGTGTTGCTATTTGAAGTCGGATATGTCCCTGACAGTTAGTCTTCCATAATAGGGTTTTCAAGGTTCTATGGAAGTCATGAAAGTTCCACAATAAGATGGACGTTCTAAGGTGTATTTATTTCGTTCATGTTTAAGTATATCCCCATTTGCTGCATAAGATTTCCTATATATTGCTTAGATATGGATTTGGAGAACAACTCAAGAACATATTTACAAGAGCTCTTCGACAGTTTTCCGTCCTCTGAAGTTGGTGCTGCTAAAATGCAAGATGATGAAATCAGTGATGGAGAATATCAGATATTCGAGCAGGATAGTGATGGCAGCTACTTTGACGATGGTGACAACTAACAATGTCAGTAAAGTTAACATAGAGGTATTTTTCCACTTCTTCCTCTTGATCTTTGACCACTACCAATGTGATCAGCTCATGACAATCGCTTTTATTAGGCTTGCGAAGAAATTTTGAAGCTAAGTTGCAGATAGACCATCTTCAGACTCCAATCCCATGAAAAATGGTACAGATCTTCATTTCTTTAATTAGAAGTCTCTTGGTGGAGGGAGGCAAATTGGTCTGATTGTTTTTATAAATTTAAGATTTGTAATTTATATACTGAAAATATTAGATGACTGATTGATACTTGATTAGATAAATTTTGACAGTTGATTCAACGGTTGATATCCTCCCAATGATTGTTTAATATTTGATCAGGGTTAATGTCATTTTTGTTATCAACTCTACCCTAGACTCCTGACCCACCTCAATCATCATATTGAATTTTATACATCTTTCTACTAAATTGAGAGAAAAATGAAAATTCAAAAATATTTTTGTTTCAATGAGATGAGATTGATATAGTTATGTATTTCACCTTCTCTCAAACCTGAAATTTATTTTAATAGTTTTTTTTTTTAAAAAAAAATTCATTTCAAAATAAGTTGAATTATATTTGATTTCAAGGTCATAAAATTTTTTACAATTTAATATGATGTCCATATTAAATTTTGAGTCTGACTAAAAGATTGAAGGTAATGGTAAAACGAGGGAGATCATTTAAGTAGTGATTCGTTTTCATATCGCTTAGAAGGGGGAAAAAAGATCTTGGTGCAGCAGGAGATGCACCTCCTGCCTTCCTGCGCTGCGTTCCGATCGAGATGTATGGTGCTTAAGGTTATTAAAAAAAATATATAAAAAAAATATAAAAAAAAATTTTAATTAATAAAAAAATAAGAAAAATAAAAACTGGAACTTGGTGCTCATTAAAACCACATACTTCAAAAATGATGGTATCGAAAATGTTCAGATGTATCAATAATGATCAAGAATTTTAGTAATAGTTGTATCTTCCTGTCATCTGATGCCTACTGGGTAGCTTTCAAATTTGTTCCGTGTTCGCCTACTGGGTAGCTTTCAAATTTGTTCCGTGTTCCCGAAGAAGCAGATCCATTGCTGGATTTCTACTGAAAAAATTATTTTATAATCGCAACCCCCCGATTGATGTCATTACGTAGCAATAAGGCATCTTACAATGGAACATGTCCCATAACTATTCTGCTATATAGAACTAACATTTTAATGTATCAGATTGTTCCAATAACAAATTACTATATATCCCACCTCTTTTTAACACGAAACATCAATGCTGACGATTTGATGTCATCTTGAGGCACTTGGAGCATGAATTGTACTTTTGTCTTCATCGGGGCTGTCTTTGCCTTGCCGTTTTCATCTCCTACCTGAAATTAGAACGTAATGAGTCAAGTTGTTAACTCTATCCATAAAAAAAGCAAAATCTCAAGGCAAAATGCTGTTGGAGGTTAAACCAAATGAAGATTGCTGACACTAGAAGATAACATAAAGTCCACAATGTACAAATATTGAAAATGACCAGGGGACCATAATAATGTTGAGAACAATATTGATTGCGAGTAATTTAATACCAGTTGTCGATAAGTACTCACCCAGAGAGATGCCCAGCCTAGACGCACTTCTGAATCATAGCCAGCTTTGAATTTGAAATCTTTCCCATAGGTGCGTTTATACACTGCACTCCAGTTGTTGGAATCCAAATTGTACCAGTAGCTGCATATAACCAATAAAAACCATCCTGATTATAAAACCAAGCTGGAAATACACAATTGCATGAAAATAAAAGAACTTAAAAAATTGGAACTGAAACATTAAAATCCGGTGGACAAGGTGATGCTTTTTGCCTCCCAACCTGAGGCTTTAATTGCAGTTGACAATCATAATAGAAGAGAATAATATGTTATTATCGTTTTCTACTTTCCAAAACTGAACAAGTCTCTGACTCTAATGTAAATTTCATGGCACGAAATGTAAATATTATGGACAAGAAAATTAAAAATGACACCAGCACATGACTCTGGATATATGATTTCTAGAAGCTGAAAAGCATTATGTAGCAACAAAGGCATGGAGTATAGGACACAAAAACTCTTATTGTCTGTACATATATAATTTAATGTATATACTAAACTACGACAAATCATTTGTTTGCTTTTGAAATAACATTTTGTTGTGAAACATGTGCAACGCAGCAAGCACTGTTGTCAAGAGATGATTTAGGGCACATTGCATCACGGTTGTTAAGAGATGATTTACTAATACTAACCTTTCAATTGTAGCAAGTTCATGATCATCTAGTGATAAAATACTTTTCCAATATACCAATTTAGCCAAAATCCAGAGTGGATAACCCTTTTTCCACACCCCTTTAAATATCAATTAATACTGCAATACCCAAGGAAATATTCTGCATTTCAGCATTTTGAATAGGGCCAAACATATAAAACCACAAAACTTCCATATTTTTTGCATTGAAATCTAACATTTCAACTGATAGCAATAATTCTCAAGTAATCTCTTTCATTATAAGTAACAATCTCATTGCCAACAAAGGTTGGGCAAACTGCAAACAGAATAGATGTGCAAAATCCTATTAAATGTTAAGCATTTCAGTTCCAAGTAAAAATGTTCATATTCTAGCACGAAATAACACATCAATCATGCACTTAAAGGTCTTCATACAAGCTAGTAATTTATAGTTTTGTTTCCATGATGTAACTAGTGCATTAAGAACCAAAAAAGGGAGAGGAGAGAGTTCTAACCTCAACTTATCAGAAGGACTAAATCGACGCTTAAACGCAAATGACACAGCATTTGAAGGAAGCGAAATGCTTGGAATAAATGACATTGCTTCATCCTGCAAGGGCCATCCATTGGCCAGGGAATGTTGGAAAATTCCATCAAGTGGGGCCACACATGTAAATATTAAATGTGTTATGCTATCTTTGGTTAAACCTAAATTAAAGTGATCTAATTAAGATAAAGTTTTAAGGCTTTAAGGTATAATTGTCATGGAATTAATGTGTAGATATCAGAGTGCTATATCTAATTTGATAAGAGGCCAAATTAGAAATAGCAAAACCTATAATAATCTCATTATTATATATTAGGGTTATGGTCCCCAAATTACACGATATTTTTGCTTGTCTGCATCCCCATCACCAGAACAAGAGAGAACACTTAAGGGTTCACAAAGATTGTGATAATTTGGAAGATCACAACCGGTCCACCAACCTCCGACAATGGATTCAGGTATGCTTCTGCATTCTCTTATCTCCCTTTTCTATTGAATTGACATAGGTTAGTAATATGTATTTAGGGTTTAATTAAAACATGATATAGAAACATGTTTGGGTTAAACTTTGGATTAATTATGTGCCTATACATGTTAGATTAATTGTTAATCACATTCCTTACGAGTGGTATCAGAGTCACCCATGATCGATTCTTGAGATTTGAGATTTGAATTTTAGGTTTTAAGATATTTCTGAAAATTTTAGGGTTTTGACTTCTTTTGTGAAATTTGCTTGAGTTTTGGTGTTTTGATGTTAGTTACTGTACAATCTAAAAGTGCATATTATTTTCCAATTTCCGTACCAGATGTATGACTTCATCCCTAGATGTTGAATAGTATGTTGGACGGTGCTTAAGCAATAATAGTGTAGAATTGTCTATTAAAGTATTTGAGATTTTTATTTTAAGTTAATAATAATAAGAAAGAATTAACACTAATTGTGTTGGTACAGAAGCCAAGTGAGAAAAGAACCACCCATCCCAAGATCATTTAACGGCCCATCGGTAGGATCAAGGGGTGAAGCACTTTAATTAGACATTGGGTGAAAGATCACAATAATGAATTCATCAAAAAAAAAAAAAAAAAAAAAATTGATTCAATGATGAAGGATATAATTCATCCCTCATTACGTCCCACAAGGCAGTGATGTCAATTCAGAATATTATGGTGTTGGTATCTGCATCACTTGGCAGATCATATACCCGTATACCATAGTTGCCATAATATATATATTCTGAAAGTTTCGGGTTCTTTGATCTTCTTTTATGGCCAAAAAAAAGTTTTTTTATTAATTTTTTTTAAGAATCAACTCAAATTCAAATATTTTTTAGTATATCTTTTATAGATAAATAAAGTAGTACATCATTCTAAATGGGCTAATTGAAACAAGATGTCACCAAAATGACCTCTCTTGTGTAGATTGTTCATGAAGGATGTTGGATGTTTGTGTGTGTGCAAATTCATGCAGGTATTAGCGGACCCAAAGGAAGGTTAATACTTGGCCGAATTGCACACACACCTATGCTGATAAATATGTGACAATTATAAGATTTTACAGATGAATAGTAAGTCGATCCAAAGATAGATTTATTATTTGACATGAATTATTGTCAGTGGTTGATCACTACAACAAAAGTACCACTTACGGTTAATATTGTGTGTATAAATTCATGCGGGTATTAGCCGGCCCACAGGAAAGTTAATATTTGACCGAATTGCACACACACCTATGGTAGTAAACATGTGTCAATTATAAGGTTTTACATGTGAATAATAAATCGATCCAAAAATATATTTATTATTTGACATGAATTATTATCAATGTTTGATCACTGCAACAAGAGTACCACTTACAATTAATATTACTATCTAAAGACTTGATATTAATGTTGTGCTAGGTATCTTGAGATAGGACTTACCATTATTTGAATTTGTTAATTATTATATTTGGTTATTAATGGGAGCATGTTTGTTTGTTTGTTTTGTTCTCTTTACGGCTAGTGTTTCTATTATATCTGTTAATATCAACTATATACCCATGCTTAATGGGACTAACTTTAAGGTTTGGAAGGAGAACATACTATTGTTCTCGGTTGTATGGATTTGGACCTTGCACTTCGGATTGAGCAGCCCACTTCTCTTACGAATGCAAGTTCTCCTAATGACAGGAAGAACTTTGAGAAGTGGGATCGCTCAAATCGCATGAGTCTTATGATCACCAAGCGCGGCATTTCGGAGGCATTTAGGGGTGCGGTATCTGAAAAGATAACCAAAGCCAAAGAGTTCCTAGCCGAAATTGAAAAAACGTTTTATGAAAAACGATAAAGCAAAAACAAGCATGCTTTTGCAAAGCTTGATTTCTATAAAGTACAAAGGCAAGGGGAACATAAGGGAGTACATTATGGAAATGTCTCAATTGCTTCTAAGCTTAAGGCACTAAAACTCGAGCTGTCTGACGACTTTCTCATGCATTTAGTATTAATATCACTTCCTGTACAATACAGTCAGTTTAAGGTCAGTTACAACTGTCCGAAAGAAAAATAGACTCTTAATGAGCTCATTTCTAACTGTGTGCAAGAGAAAGAGAGATTGAAGCAAGACAAAATCAAAAGTGTTCATTTGGCTAGCACCTCTAATGACAAGGGCAAAAAAGAGGAAGAATAATAAAGCGCTTAAAACAGCAGCTTATATTCTGAACCGAGTGACAACTAAAGCAGCTGAAAAAACACCTTATGAATTTTGGACAGGCAGAAAGCCTAGTCTAAAACATATTCACATTTGGGGATACAGACCACGTGAAAATAAATTGAACTCCAAAACTGTGTGCAGCTAGCTATTTTATTGGCTACTCTGAGCGATCTAGAGGCTATAAGTTTAATGATCTCACACTTATGTCAATTTTTAAGACGGGAACTGCAACATTTTTTTGAGGATGTTGAGTTTGGAGGGAGAAATAAGGTTAAAAACATTGTCTTTGAGGAGGAATCGGCTTCGATTCTCACTATCGCTTTCGACAATGTGTAGGTTTCTATACTTGTCATTGATCAAGAAGCGAATCCGAATCCTCAACCAAACAATGTTGATCAACCCCCTCATTCAAGATGAGGTAAGTTTTATGATCTCACACTTATGTCAATTTTTAAGACGGGAACTGCAACATTTTTTTGAGGATGTTGAGTTTGGAGGGAGAAATAAGGTTAAAAACATTGTCTTTGAGGAGGAATCGACTTCGATTCTCACTATCGCTTTCGACAATGTGCAAGTTTCTATACCTGTCATTGATCAAGAAGCGAATCTGGATCCTCAACCAAACAATGTTGATCAACCCCCTCATTCAAGATGAGGTAATTGTTTCTGAAGAACAAACTTAACAACCTTAAGAACCAGTGCCATTAAGACGATCCACTAGAGAAATGAGAAATGAGAAATGAGAAATGAGAAATGCTATTCCAGACGATTTTTTCGTATTTCTCTAGAAACATGAGGAAGACATTGAAATGGTGGAAGATGATCCAATCAACTTCCATCAAGCCAAGCAGAGTTCCAACTCTCAAAAGTGGATTAATGCCATGAATGAGGAGTATAAGTCTATACAAGACAATAAGGTTTGGGAACTTGTCCCATTACCAGAGAGTGCGAAGCCCATTAGTTGTAAATGGATTTTAAAACCAAAAGGGATTCGAAAGGTAATGTGGAGAGGTATAAGACTCGTCTTGTAGCTAAAGGCTTTACCCAAAAGGAAGGAATTAACTTTAAGGAGACTTTCTCTCCGGTTTCAACGAAAGACTTTTTTAGGACAATCATAGCACTTGTTGCACATTTTGACATTGAGCTTAATCAAATGGATGTCAAGACGGCGTTTCTCAATGGTGACATTAACGAAACAATTTATATAGTACAACCAGAAAACTTTGAGTCGGAAGACCCAAAGAATATGATCTGTAAATTGACAAAGTCCATCTATGGACTCAAACAAGCTTCTCGTTAATGGTACCATAAGTTTCATCAAGTGATTATCTCATTTGGTTTTGAGATAAACGTTGTTGATAATTGTGTGTATCACAAATTCAGTGGGAGTAAGCACATATTCCTTGCCACAAATGATATAGGCATTTTGCATGAAACCAATAGATTTCTATCAAAGAATTTTGAAATGAAAGATATTGGTGACGCCTCCTTTCTAATAAGGATCCTGATACGAGATCGCTCTTGGGATATTCTTGGATTATCACAAAGAAGCTATATCGATAAAATGCTCAAAAGGTTTGGCATGCAAGACAGCAAACCAGGTGACACCCTTGTCGTTAAGGGAGACAAGTTCAGTCTCAATCAGTGCCCTAAAAATAACCTTGAAGTTAAGGAAATGCAAAAGATTCCCTATACATCAGCTGTAGGGAGTCTAATGTATGCTCAGTGTGTACGCGTCAGGATTTGCATATATTGTTGGTATATTAGGCAGATATTTATGTAACTCTGGGATGGATCATTGAAAAGCAGCCAAGCGAGTTATAAGGTATTTGCAGAGAACACAAGCTCACAAGCTCACAAGCTCACATATAGGAGATCGGATCAGTTAAAGATCATAGGGTATTCTGACTCCGATTATGTCGAATGTCATGGCAGCAGAGTTAGTGGTATGCTATGAGGCATCCAACCATGTGATATGACTGCGAAATTTTGTCACTGGCTACGCATTCTGGAGGGTATTAAAAGACCACTCAAACTATATTATGACAATAAGTCAGCAGTGCTATATTCCAACAACAACAAGAGCTCATCTAGGTCAAATCATATTGACATTAAGTTCCTAGTTGTAAAGGAGAGAGTGCAGAGTGTGCAGAGTTGACAGATATCCATAGAGTACATTAGGATAAACTCCATGATAGCGGATCTGCTTGCAAAGGATTACCACCCAAGGTTTTTTATGAGCACACTGCTTATATGAGTGTTATTTTGTGTGAGGATATCACATTATAATAGGAGTTTGTATTATTTTGTATTTTATTGCTTTATGTTTGGTTTTGGACATACTTATGCATTTATGTATTTTGATATTTTTCTGATCAGAAATAAAGTATTCAGTTCATTTTACTCTGTTACATTGTGTTAAGTATTGATCTCACTTAAGAATAAAGTAGGACCAGTTAAAAATAGACATGTATAGATCACATTGCATGTAATTTTCATACTACGCATCCATGATTGATCTATGTCATTTGGTTATGTTGGTGCACATGACCATTGATGGGTTTAGTCACGCTAAATGTGACGAAACCGCTTTGATCTTATAACGGCATAATCAATGGATGAGATTGTTCGGATATACCCTAAAATTGTGATAATAAAATTTTAGAGCTCATAAAATCATACACATTTGTAAAGTTACATATGTAGTTCAGTGGGAGATTGTTGGAAAATTCCATCAAGTGGGGCCACACATGTAAATATTAAATGTGTTATGCTATCTTTGGTTAAACCTAAATTAAAGTGATCTAATTAAGATTTAAAGTTTTAAGGCTTTAGGGTATAATTGTCATGGAGTTAATGTGTAAATACCAGAGTGCTATATCTAATTTGATGAGGAGCCAAATTAGAAATAGCAAAACTTATAATAATCTCATTAATATATATTAGGGTTATGGTCCCCAAATTACACAATACTTTTGCTTGTCTAAATCTCTATCACCAGAACAAGAGAGAACACTTTAGGGTTCACAAAAATCGTGATAATTTGGAAAATCACAACCTATCCACCAACCTCCGGCAATGGATTCAAGTATGCTTCCGCATTCTCTTATCTCCCTTTTCTATTGAATTGACATGGGTTAGTAATATATATTTAGGATTTGATTAAAGCATGATATAGAAACATGTTTAGGTTAAACTTTAGATTAATTATGTGTCTATACATTTTAGATTAATTGGTAATCAAATTCCAGTCAACAAGTGCAATGCATTGAAAAATAGAATACAATGCGCTAAGAGCAAACTACCTTATAGGAGTATCTCATTTTCAATTCTTCCTCCTGGTATTGAGCAGTACAGAACCCAGTCAAAATCTGAGCTTTAACAATTCCATTTATCGACAACATTTTCTTGGCTTCTTCTTCCTCTTCTCTCTCCTCCAAGGAAATTTCACCGAGGGGGAATTTTAGAGTTGCTCTGGGCTGCAACATCAGGAAGTTATTTGCAAATATAACAGGCTTGTTTTGAAATGGCATTGCATATAACAGTAACTATCATGAATATGCCTAAAATGCTTACTTTGAGATATCATTCACGAACAAATAAGATAAAGTACTATATCTACTCACCAAACCAACATAAGGAACCGGAGACGACAATTCGAGAGCAAAACCAGGATCGGCAAGATCTGCAACCACCGCTACTTCCCCTTGTTGTTCCTAAAAGAAGAAATTACAAGTTAAAATGAGAGAGCAAAAAGAAGGTATACAGTATAAATTGAATTTTCCCTCAAAAAGACCTTGACGTCGTGGGCGGCTCTGAAGTGAAGCCTGGGGCCGACATCGAAAGAGGACCTGAGAAAGGCGGTGTGGTCGGCGACGTCGTAGTGGAGGGAGAGGTGTTTAGAAGTGAAGGCGAGCTGAGGAGGCTCGGAGACTTGACCTTTGTTGTCGTTTTGGAAGGAGAGCTTGAGCTTGGCGAGACTGTCAAAGAGCTTGCATGATATCTTGTGGAAGAAGACGGAGCTGTCGCTGTCGAACTCCGATGTCACTCTCAGAGAAGGCCGTTTCGGGAACGGTGTAGTTGGCGGAGGCGGATCGGACGGTGGTGGTGGGACCATGTGATTAGGGATTTGAAGAGGAGGAGGAGGAGGTTGTTGAGACATTTTGTTTTGTTTATTAAAAAAGTGTTGTGGGAAGTTATTAGGATGTAGTTATCAACAATGGAGGGCTTTTCATTTTTAGCTGTACTGGTGGTGTGCTACTGCTGTAATACATCCTCATTTATTTTTATTTTTATTTTTATTGAATTTCACTTTGAGTTTTAGAATTTATAAATTATAAAATTGGCTATTTCAATAAATAAATAAATAAATCTGTGAAAAGCAAAGACAAAAGAAAAAACTAAAATTGAAACTGGCCCATGCAGGTTTGAACCTGCGACCTTCGCGTTATTAGCATGACGCTCTAACCAACTGAGCTAATAGGCCTCGTTGACCTGTGTTAATACAATATAATATATAACATACACATATATGCAGAGATAATAATTGAGATAATTAAGACCAATGTAATTTTATTGAAGCAAAATTTGAGCTTTTATGCACTTTACATATCTTGGGGTAATTACCTTGCTAATCACCTATTTAGTCAGGCGCAGGGACGGAACTGTGTGGGGGGTTAGGGTGGGTTCAAGCCTACCCTGGCCCCCTTAAAAAAATTAAATTAATTACAATTCCTAATCAAAGTGAAAAATATAATCTTTCTTTCCTTTTTTTTTTTTTTTTTATAATAACAATTATTTCTTCTCATTCTTCAAACTTGGTTCAATCTATTTATCAATATCAATATTTAGATATGTTTAAGTAAATATTATGGCTTTAAATATTTATTTTGTTACTTTAAAAAAATTATTTTATTTTGTTTTGAAATTTTAGAATTATTGTTAAATATAGATAATGAGATTATAGGAGTAATCCAATTTTAAATTTACAAAGTAATGATATTGTTAAATGAATTTCTTTAAATTTCTTAGAACATTATATTAGTATATTTAGAATGAATCAAACTAATGTAAGAATATTGTATAATTTAACTAGTGTTCCCATTTGTGTTTCATGTTTCTCTTATAATTTAATTTAATTTTTTAAAAATTAAATTAAATTTTGTAAAGTATTTATTTAAAATATACATTTTACGGGGACCCCTCACTATGTCCTCCAAACTAGGTGATGTCGATGTTCAGTAAAAAAAAAATTATAGCCTACTCTAGTCTTCAATCCTAGTTACGTCCCTGGTCAGGCGCTATCAAAATAGTCATTAAATGACAAATTCGTTTTAAAATGACCATTTTGACAATGTGATGGAATTGGTCATCTATAAAGATAATTACCCTAGTGGTCACTTATTTTGTCAGGTGCTACTCTGGTTACTACCGATTTTATTTGGAAATAAAATTTTTAAAAAAATAAAACAGATTCGGAAATTTTGAGTTTAATTTACTTTAAAATTGCATTCCTCTTTGTGCATGGTGAACTATACAATTACGGTCCTCTTATGTTAGGTGAGATTCCAATCCCACATTTGTGGTCTACATAGGATTGGATTTCTCCAATCACAAGAAGACAATTAGTGAAAGCAATATAGTGTGTAGTTAAATTAATATATATATATATATATTCTTATATTGTAGTTAAAAAAATCAATTTAAAATTGACCGGTGTTTTTTTAAAAAAAAATTATGATAAAAATGAATTTTTTAAATAAAATATATATTTTTTATTAATATTAAGAAAAGTACATTTATTATTAATAGGATTATATTAATCTTTAGTATTTATTTTCAATATAAAGCATAATATTCATTATTTTTTTATTTAACAATTAAAGATAGAAAACAAAAGTACAACACAATCCAAGGGTCGAAATGGATAATGGTCCAATACTTTTGTCTATCATTTATATCCAACTTGATATGACAGCTGATATGACACTTCCTTATTAGCTGTCACATCATCACACCAAATGAGTTGAATTAAAAATAATAATAATTTGTATTCCTTAAATCCATTACTTTAATATATAAAAAAATATTAAAGTGTGATGATGTAACAACTGATATGAAAATGTCATATCAACTGCCACATCAAGTTGAATATAAATAATAGACAAAAATATTAAACGCATACCATTATCCAAATGAAAAACATGATTTTTGTTTTCTTGTTTTCATTCAAAAAATTATTGCTGACAAACACGTTTGCAATTTTTTCTGCTTTAAAAAAACAAAAAACATATTTGTAAAACGATAACATAACTTAATTTGTTACACAATTCTGGATTATGAAATACATACATAAAAGACAAACAAAGAAACAAACAATTTTATTTGTAATATCTTGTTCCTTTTTTTTCTTTTTCTTTTTTTTTTTCTTTTTTTGTTACCAAGTCTCCACTCAATTCATATTTATCTATAAGTATTTGTGACTCCCCCAAGGGTGGTTTTGTGTCTTACTTTCTACATGAATAAAGCTACAAAGAAAAAATGAAAAAAAAAATTAACCAAAAAAATTAACAGCATTTGTTTCTGCATCATCCGTACCATAATATGAAACACATACTGAGTACAATCCATACTGCTAAATTGACCCTAATACGACCTCTTGATAAACGGGCTGCCATCCGTAAAACCCAGCCATTGCACAAACTCGAACAGACATGGCTCCCCACTCACTCTTGCACGATGCCAGTTTGCAATACCTGTAATCTGCAGAGAATATTCATACGACATTAACTGCAACAGGTTTTCCCCTACCCATGGCAAATCCTCGTGTTCCATCTGGCATGCGTGGCCCTGGAGGCTGTTTGCCTACAGTTGGCTGCTCACTGCCAATAGCATTGTTTGATGGTGGTGTCCCTACATGATTTCCACGGTGGTTGTGATAATGTTGGCCACGATCACCCCGCCCACGTCCCTTGCCACGTCCCCTGTTACGCCCTTTTCTTTGCCCACCCCCATCTTTGTCATTGATATGTTCCTCTCCCTGTCCAATCAAAGATTATGAAATGAGACTTAACACCAAGATAAGATATGGTGTAATACAAGTAAAGATATAATCAAAATTGTGAAAGCACAAACAAGTAACCATTCTTTGGAAAATTGAAAATTAGGACAAGTGATAAGCATAAATAGATGTTTCACTTGGTCACACTTTCTTCTCAGTAGAATTCAAAACATAATAATAAATAGCACAATATAACTATGGCAATGCTGGTTCGTGATGGAATATTACTATATTTCCAACACTTTCAAGTTACCAAGACTATTTACATGTTAAGAAAGAACTGTACAAGATTGAGCCTATTTTGCAGAAACAGCAACAAAAAAAGATATCCATCTTTCTCCATTCCTGGATCTTGCAGTCTACACAACATGGAGCCTCAAAACAATTCAGATCTCTTCAATGGCCAATGCCCAATGTAAATAAAATTTTTTGAAAACAGTTCATCTCAAAGCAAATAAGCTTTTAGATCTGCAGTCAGCACAAATTCACTCTCATAAGAAGTATGCTAGCACTTACCATATGCTCATGTGCAGGGGAATCATATTGCTGGGAAGGATCTTCCCACTGTTTCTCATTCAACTGCTGCTCTGACGTGGATGTATCTTCCTCATCATAGTGCCATTCATCGTCATGCCCCTTTTTTCCTCGAGCTTGAGCAGTTTTTGGCTAAGCAAGGACAAAAACTGAATGATTCAACTTAAACTAGGAAAGGCAAAGAGAACATTATGTATAAGCTCCAGCATAATACATACCCCACGCCTAAGCATCAGACGAACCCTAAGGCCGCTCCTCCAATCCCTCTCATCATTTAGCTCTCCAATCTGCCCCCCCAAAAAAGAGCATATCCATTAGATTAAGTTATAGAACTAAAAATAAATAAAGAAAAAAACAGAGAGGGAAGATAGTCTAGACATGAAATGAAAGTATACTTACTGCTTTCTCAGCCAGCTCAACAGATTCATATTCAACAAATGCGTGCAACTACACATGAAACAGGAGTTCAACGATTAGACTTTTTGTGCATACATGACTCAGAATATATGCCGTGTTCAAGATATTAGATCATCCAAAGTCCAATTTTTTTATTGTTAACTTTTAAAACTTTAGATTCCAAGGATTAATAGAGAACATGCATAATCAACATAAAATCAGCTGAAGATACTAAAATGAAATAATGAATACGACCACAAACAAGTCTCTTTTAAGCTCATTCAGCCAAAGTACCATTGCATTGTTGCATAAGGTATTCACGCCTCAGTGAAGCTACAAAGAAAAAAATTAACCAGCCTGTGGAGTAAAATTTAGACTAAACCTTCTTTCATGACATGATAATCCCAATGTATCTTGTCCTTTAAAATAACAATAAAAACTCATTCTAACCAGTAGATCAGGTAATTTCAATCAGACAGTTCTGGATAGTAGGCAAGAGATAAACCATATTAATCAAACACCAGACACACAAGCTACATACGGAATACATGCAGCTGCTGATCTCTATTGTCAAATTCGAAGTTACCATTGTCATTAAGAAGTGAAGGACTGAAGGGCATAAAAAAACATTACCGAACACTACCCCAATACAGAAAATCACCAACGCAAGAAGGATGTCTAAACAATTAAAAAGCAACTATATGGTTTGATTTATAGCTAAAAACAAAAACAACGGTATATACTACTTTGCAACAAAATCTTTATTTCATAATTTGATTTTGAGTTGTTAGGAACTTTTATTTTTTTCTTTTTCTGTCCCTTTTCCTTTCTTATTTACGTCATATCAGAAAATAGAAAAGTGGGTGAATCAAAAACCCAAAGTAGGTTCATGGCCAAGGTTACAAATGGTGAGTAAGGGTTATTTTGGAATGAACCAGTTGTGATTCACTCGATTTTGTAATAGCTAATTTCACAACTAATAAAAGTCTTTTGTTTCCTATTTAAAAAGCATGAATATACTATATACCTTGTTACTGAAAAGCATGCCATCCACTTTTGTTGACCTAGATGCTGAAGAAGCCCCACCACCAGAAGTTTGAGGCAAACATGTACGAATAGATTTAACACTGACATAGAAACGGGATTAAATATCCAGAATAATGACGTAAATAGTAAAACCGTTATAAACCAACTAGTGTATAGCTGTATGCTGTATGTGACTTTTAAAAAAAATATAAATTTCATACCTCCCGGCGGCAGAAAAAATCTTCATAAGGTTTTGGTGACAATGATCCTCAGGTAAATTTTCAGCAACAACTATGCGAGACTGCAGATCATGGTCAGAAACAGGAAGAAAAACATCATCAGTTGTCAGTAGACTTCAAGGAAATCTAACATGTGCCTTACGATCTTTTAAAAAACACGAGCATGGTAATAGATTGTACATGTTTTTAACTTGTTTGGCTTATAGCTTGGAGGAGCATAGCAATCATGATAGAGAAGGCATAAAAAGAACTCTCACAACAAAAATAGATTGGGATCAAAAAACTTTAAAAGAAACGTACTTGCAACTCTTCCATATCAGACTCAGTCAGGGGATACTGGCGCTTTACTTTCTTTCCATCTTCGCTAACTAGCTGTTAACTATGGTGTGAGAAATTGGGAGCAAATGTACACCAAAGAAAAAACAATAAGGGTAACCAAAGTGCTTGAACAAACAGCGTATTTAAAAAACTCACAAGTTTTGACGAGCTCCTCAAGATACCAGCAAGCTGAGAATTACTACTAATGACTGCTTTAATCTTCTTAAAAGATGCAACAACAGATATCGGCACTACAGTAATACAGACAACGTATTAGAACACAATTGGGAACACTTAATGAAAAACACTCAGTTAACTAACTTTCAACAAGATCAATTGACAAAAAAAAAAAAGTAAATCAGTTTATAGCCTACTATATACCAAGGAAGTACATATTGAAAATACTGTTGAAATTTTGGCATTATTTTTGGTGTTCTGGTGGTACCAATATTGAGAATATTGTTGAAATATCGGAATTGCGGCGATATTTTCATAAATTTGGACCTGAGATATCTAGCAAAACTAATATTTACTACCACACAATTTAAAAAATCTCACCATATCCATCGGGATCCTTGTGGATGAACCTCATAAGATGATCAGTAGTGGCCAGGTTTAAATCACTGAAATAATATTCCACCTACAAAAAGTGATTCATTTACAAACTTATTAAAGAGACTTTTATCTGCAAAACGAGTTCAACCAAAACAGATAAATGCTAGCTGAATCAACTAGACGAACTATTTAATTCGCCTAATGTTACTACTTCTATTCTAACAGTCATCCGCATAAGAGAATCTAAAGTATCAGATACTGGAAGTATCATACCTTCCAAAACACACCATAATCCAATAGGCTTATGAACTACAATAGTCATATAATCATTTCGAATTTTGCACAAACGAAAAGGCCAAAACATCATTTCGTATGATCGAAATCCTCTAATTGCACATTTTTTAGAAAATCAAGACAATACTCCATAGAAAGCTAACCTGATTCAAAATTTTCTGTGTAGATTCATCAGATAAGCCACCGCCATGATGATGATCCTTCTTGTCCTTGTGATGATCTTTGACCGGAACCGAAACTGAAACCTCCTGGTGATCTTCGTGATGATGATGATTGTTGTGATGATGACGGTGATTGTTGTGGTTGTGATTGCGGTGATTGAAATTCTGGACCGGAGCATGATGTTGTTGATGGTGAATCTGATGATGATGAACTGGAATCACGTGATTCTGCATCGGCACGTGAAACGGAGGCGTAGGCGGCGTATGATGAGGCGAATAGACATGATGAGGATGCATCATCGCAGCAGGAGGAGGCGGCTGCATCATAAGTCGCGGAGGTGGTTGCAATTGCTGTTGCTGTTGTTTGGAGGTCTGAGTCGACGAAGAGGAGGAGGAAGAAGAAGAAGAGCGAGTGGGAACGAACTCAGGAGCTTGCGCGTTGAGTCGACTGTTGAAGGAGGAGTTCCGCGACAGCGACTGAGACTGATCATCATTATTATTGGACGAATCTAGGGTTTCAACTGAAGCTTGTTGATCCATTTCTTATAATAATTTTTTTTTTCTTGTTTTATGATATAAAGTATTTGAAGATTCTGATAAATATTTTAGGGTTAGGGTTTTTGGGAAGGGGAGGAGTGGAGGAGGACCCTGAGACTGACTGAGGAGGGAGGAGTCAGGAGTGGTAGGGGGAGAGACACTGGAGAGGATTTCTCGGTTTCAATTCACGCTCATTCTCCTTTATTTATACCCTACAACTGTACTACACATGCTTTCTTTTTTTCATCTTCTAATTTTTATTGGTCTTTTTTGGATATAACTAGGTTTGGACATGTGATTCCTAATGAGGGTGTATTCAATTAGGATTTTAAAAGACTTTTAATGACTTTTCTGAAATTAAAAAGTTTAGGTGTATTCAATGTGGACTTTTAACGACTCTATAAAAGTCATGAGGTATTCAATACAGACTTTTATAGACTTTAAAAAAGTCTTTAAAAGTCATGTGGTATTCAATCAAGACTTTTTAACAGTCTATAAAAGTTAGGAGGTATTCAAAATCTCAATGACTTTTAATGACTTTAAAATATCAATGACTTTTAATGACTTTTAATAATTTTTAGTTATAACAAATCTCACAATTTGTCTTCCATTCCTACCAAAGACTTTGAATGACTTTTTTAAAAAAAAAGAATTTCACTTTAGAAGAAAAACATAAAACTCTTTAAAAAAACATCAACCACTGAACATATGTTTTATTTCCAAATAAAAGCACACTCATTCTTACTAAATTTCATAAATAAAATAAAACAAATAACTTTTAAAATGAATAAACATTATTAAAAAAAAAAAAAAACATACAAACATTAACAAATTATTACAAAAAAATAAATAAATAAATAAATAAAATAATATAAACAACTCTCCATCAGCCAATTAAGGATGAGATATTTTATTTTTTTATCTATATTTTCAAGTCTTTTAAGTGGTGGAATGGTCTTCTTCAATTTGCCTAACTACCATATTACAGATGTCCAGAAAGAGAGATAGTTAGTTTCTTTTTCAACTCTGCTTGTTGTGTTTGGAGTAAAATCAATGTGGTTTTTGAATTGTTAATTACAATGATTATTTTTTTTTTTTTTTACTATTTTTCAAAGCAGTGAATTTTGTTTTTTAGTTGTTAATTGATTGTATTTATTTATTAACAGAGTTTGGTGTTGTAACTACTATTTAATATGTTTAAAGTGCATCAAATTTTATGAAGACGGTCCATATAGTAATGTGTCTTCAGAATTTTCTTTGTTTGCACTGCTTAACTATGTATGATTTTTAAGAGAAGGCTATTGCTTTTTATTTTTATTTTTTTATTTTTTTTATTTTTTTTATTTTTTAACTCCACCAAAATTACTATTTTGAATCATATCAAAATTTAGTATGAATTTGTTGCTTAAAAAGCTGTCAACAGTTTGGTATATTAGGAACGTATGCTTCTTAGTACAACAAAGTAAATATTATTTTTAGATGTCAAAAAGTCTTTGAAAGTTTATCGATTGTCTTTGAAAGTCGATCAATGTCTTTGAAAGTCTTTAAAATGAATGTATATAAAAGTCTATGAAAGTCTTTCATACTTTTATAAAGTCTATAAAAGTCATTAAAAATCCTTAAAGTTTATAAAAATCATTCACTTAAAAAAAGTCTTGAAAAGTCATTTGAAATCCTAATTGAATACACCCTCCTAAATGTGTCCTAAATACACATTTTGTAATAACGCGTTAAATAAATACTCGATAAAAAAAATTTCCTTCCAAAACAAAAAAAAAAAAAAAAAAAAAAAAAATACTCGATAAAAAAAAGTAGTGACACATTCGGGAAGTAATTGGAGAGAAAACCATAAATAGCCACATGAATTATTAAACTTTTGTTACTAACCACTTTTGAAATTTTAATTGTTAATAGCCACTTTTTAAAAATAATTTCAGCGTATGTCCATCAATTACCAAAGTACCTCTGAAAATAGTTTTATTTTTAATATCGAAGCAAACTTGAAATCATGGATAAATTGAAATGTCCAAACTTGAAATCAGGCCTAAATTGAAATATCAAAACTTGAAATCAGGCCTAAATTGAAATATTCAAACTTGAAATCTAGACTAAATTGAAATTAGGCTTAGGTTTTTTTTTTTTTTTTTTTCCCTTCTTCTTCTTCCTCAATTGAAATTAGGGTTAGGGTTTTTTGAATCAATTGAACCAATAGTAGACCACATCGCCGGAGGTCGTTCGTCACAGCCGCACGAAGCCGCCGGAGGTCGACTGGTCGTCGTAGCGTCACGTGCTCCGCCGCTGGTTCGCGAGAGGGGGCGACAGTCGACTGGTTTGTGAGGGACTTCGCCCATCGCTGGTTCGTGAGAGGGGGTCGGCTGGTTCGTGCAGACCCCACCGCCTGTCGTCGCACGTCCGGCGCAGTCCGGCGACGACTCCGACGATGGTGCGGCGGCATGGAGAGGAGAAAAGAGAGAGGATCGGGAGAGAGAGAGCTGAGGAGAGAGAAAGAAAAGAGAGAAAAGAGAGAGAGAGAGAGAGTTTAGGGACCCTTTTTATATGAGGATTTTCCTGTAATTTCTCAAAAAAGTGGTTATTAATAAATAAAAATTCGTTTGTGGTTAAAAACAAAAATTCCCTAATATTTGTGGTCACTCCAGGTAATTTCCACAAGTAATTGCACAATATATAACTTGCTTTAGGTTTATATTTGATCTTTTATATATAAAAATATACTTGCTTTTAATTAAATATTATACATGAAAACCCAAAATTAACATTTAACAATAACTTAAAACTCACCGTAAACCTTAACAATAACTTAACAACACAAACCACACCAAAAGAATACAAACTCAAAAGAGTCACAAATGTCAACATCTATTTCTTTTCTTAAAACTCCAAATGACCATTACTAAATTTTAATACACCTTTGAAATGCTCATAACTTGTAACCTTCAATTAGCTCCTATAAGCTACTTCAAATCAACTAACACAAAAACCAAGTGATATTAAATTCAAATCAGTTCACACGATAACAACACAAAGGGGTGCGTTTGGTACGCGAACAGGACGGGACAGGACAGGACATGATGGGATAGGACGTATTGTTCTGTATTGTATTTGGAATGCTTGAGACAGAACAGTGAACTATAATGTTATATGTTTGGTATGGCTGGGACGGGACGAGACAAAAGGTTCAAATGATCAAAATGCCCCTATAGTCTTATATAATGTTTGTTACAAAAATAATAATATTGTGATTGTCAAATATTCTTAATTAATAATTTTATATGATTATTTTTTACAATTTCTTCATCTTTGATTAAGATGGATGGTTGGGATCAAGTTCTCTTTGCAAAAATTTAAAAAGAAAATTAAACTTTTTTTTCTAAATGGATCTCTAACCGTCCATCTTTGTGATGGATGGTGGAGATTAAGAATTGAATTTTAAAAAATCAAAAAAGAAAACAAGGAAAAAAAAAATAAGATATTAAAATTTTAGATATTCAAAAATTTAAAAACAATGCAATTTAAAAAACTGAAACAAAAAATATTTATTATAAAAAATTTATCTCCACCATTCATATATCATGATGGACTATGAAGATTAAATAGAATTTAACCCAAAAAAAAAAAAAAAACTGAAAAATTAATATATATATATATATATATATATAAATTAAGGTGAAGATCCAATCTGGAGATTGGTCTCCACCAACATCTCCAATTCTCTATCCTCTGTTCACGCACCACCAAGTTTTTGTCATGCTCTTGACAATTTCTGTATATTTTTTGATATATTTGAGCTTGATTTTTGTAGGTTTATGGAATATTTCTGGAAAATAGAATTGAAGATGAAGAACAGAGATTGAAGATAAGAAAAACAGATAAGAGAGAGAATAGAATTGTTATCCGAAAATCGTTAAGAGGATGATAAATCAAATAACTACTTTAAAAGGACCAAGATCGAGATTGATCCTGGCCGTAGGGGTATCAAGTAGTTCGATACCAACTAGGTCCCTGCCAATGCATGCACGATAAAGAATACGAGAAATCAAATAGGGACTCGCTTTATTGATCACTCTTTCCTATTATATGAATACACTGACTATGAAGTTACTAGACCATTACGTTACAAAAAAAAAGTCAATAATCAGGATGTTGGCGGTGATGAATCTATGCCTGTCGATAAGTAGAGTGTAGGGTTTCTCGATTTCGATCCTTTTTTTTTTTTTAATGAATAAGTTGTTATCTATATATAGGTCATGTTTGCTTGCCATGCACTCCTACAATCTCGGACTAAGGTTTGACAGCTTGCTGGATCCTCCCTTTTTTAGGAAATAACTTCGGAGTTTTAATGCGCTGAATCCAATCTTTCCTTCCTAGGAGGAGTCAATCACTTACCTTCCTAGTAGGATTCTTACTGTACTGTCCTGCTCAAATTAGGACTCTCTGGCGGGAAGGAGTGTACCTCCTTTGTACGGCGACGTTTTACTGGATCTTTCGTGGAGTTTTTGGTTCTTGGTGTTAGGGTCCGGCTTCCTGGTGCTCTTCTGCTTTAACGGGCTGCCTACATTTAGTAAGCATCCTACTGACGGTAGTAGGGGGATATGTAGCTGACTTGTAATGAGATGATCAGTAGAACTCCGTGTCGGGGTGCTGCGGGGTCCATAGGAAGCTGTGTTGATGGGACATTGCGGGGTCCCTAGGGTGCCCGGTCATAATCGGGCTTGGTCCTTGTTGTGAGTTAAGACGCTGGCGGGGTGGATCCCGCTGAAAGAGGTTCATACTTGGGCCAATCGGGCTCCACTCTGTCGAGGTATCCGGATTGTGTTCGCACCTGCTTCTTGTGTTGAGGTGGAAAATTCTTCTTTGGTCCCTCGCCAATTTTGGCGGTTAACAGAAGTCCCCCCTGACTTGGACACTGACACTTTGTCGGGGTCGGGGTCGGAGTCAGGATCTTTTCGTTTGCTTGAAGGATTTTCTACCTTATCCGCTTACTTCCTTGTCTGACTAGGCTTCCACTTAGGAGGAGGAAACCTTTATTTCTTACGTTATAACTGATTGTGTGTCGACTGCTGATTGGGTTCCTTGTTTTCAAAAAGAGCCGTTTTGGTGCGATTAATTGCGGAAAACGCTTCAACCCATTCTTCCGGTCACCGATTCCGGTTTCCTAGTGTGTAACCGACATCCCTCTTCTATAAATAGACCGGGTCCACTGGTGATTACTTACTTTCTCTCAAACTTTCAAAAAATTGTAACCGAAAAAATCCTGCTTCTTTTTTCTTTCTCTCTGCAATCTTTCGAAAATCTTTTCTTCACTCTCCATTCCTTCAATGGCTTCTCCTTCACGAATCCCTACTTCTCAAGAGGTCGCTGCCGAACAAAACCCTTCTACAGCGGCGAATCCTATTCGACCTGAACCTGCCTCGCCTCCCCAGTCCGATAGCATCGACGCCCTCTTCAGTATGGAGGCGGCCGACACGGTGGTAGATTCCCCTACCTCGGAGAGGAAGAAACGAGGTCGAGAGGAGGATAGTGACACCCCGCTAGCTCAACGCCGTCGCTCGGCTCGAAACCCGCAAGTTGGGTCGGGTTTCCACAATCGACCCGAAGACCCGGTCTTGATCGGTGATGAAGTGGGCGCCACTAAGTCTGGTAATGGTGACGGAGGCAACGATGAGAGGGTTTCTCTAGTCGGGGTCCAGGCCGGCTCCTTCGCCCTTTTTCATGACGGGAGGATAGTCCCCGACTCCGTCTGCACCCAGGATACTTTTGCCAAGCTAAGGGAGGAGTATATGATCCCGGATAACATCATCCTCTCTCTTTGTCACCGAGGATTTGATGTCTATACCCCACCTCAAGATCGTCTTTTGATCCACAAGGCGGCCTTCGAATGCGGTGTTCGACTGCCCCTACACCCCACGCTACGCCGGGCTCTTGTCGCGCTGGAGTTAGCCCCCTTACAGATTTCGCCAGGGTTCTGGAAACACCTGACGGGGTTCCTGGTGCTCTGGAAGGAGCAGTGCGAGAAGGATCGCATCGAGCGAGAGCCGGGATTAGATGAACTCCGCTACCTCTTCAACATCGCCAATATGGTGCCCCGGGGTCAGTTTTACCTTAGGGCGAACAACGACATGAGGTTCATCGTCCCAGGAGCAAACGTGAAGTATGCCGCACCCTGGAAGGAATAATGGATAGTGGTGGAAGGCGAGTGGGGGCGCACCGCCTTTATTGGGGGATATGAATACCCTGTCCCTACTCGGTTCACAGTGCGGGATAAATGGGCGAAGGGGGTGCTCGCTCCTGAATCCCGGGAAATCCTTGCGAGGATCATGAAGAGGGGGTATACTAATATGCAATATCCCACTCTTGATCCCTTTGAGGGAGCCCGCGTGGAGCGGTACTTGAAGATATCCCTTGCTCTTCCTGGTGAGTTGACTGTTCCTTACTCGTTTACTTTTTTACTTACATATTTTCTTTGTTTTCTTTCTTACTGAGTATTTTTCCTTCTTGCAGTGTCTGCTGCTCCGGTGCTAGCGGGATCTCCTTCTTCTACTGGGGCAGGGGAGATAACTCTGCCAGCTCTTCCCTCCCTTGTTCCTTCTCCTACCCCTACCGCCAAGACTGCGTCAGGGTCCATCCGAGTGGGAATTGACCCCAACCCCCTTTCTGCTCCCTCAAAAACACCTGCTCCTGCTCCTGCTCCAGCGAGGTCTAAGACCAAGACTCCCCTTCCCTCTACTCCTCCATCGCGTTCAAAGATTTCGGCGATGTTGGCTAGGGCGGCTAAGGCTCGAGGTTCTGGGAGGTCAGCACAGAAGAAGGCCGCCCCTGCAGCAAAGACTTCCCCTGCTCCTCCTCCTACTACAACTTCTCCTGAGGACCCTGCGTGCATCCTGGTGGAAGAAGCAGCTGTCCACATCCTTGCCCCTGCTGTTGCTGTTGCTTCTGGATCGGGGTCAAGGGGTGTTACCTTTGACGAGGTGGTATCCCGATTCGCGGACTCATGCCCTGGTGGAAGTTTGGTGGATATGGCCAAGCTTCCTACTGACATCTTGGTCACCAAGGGGGCATCGGTTCTGGCCGAGGTGAACTTCTATTTCCTTCCCGCTATTTCTTTTCTTCTTCTGGCCAAAGATTAACTTTCTTTCTTCTTGCAGGGCTTCAAGTTTGCCATGGCCATGGAAAGGCAGCTGCTGACATTGAAGGAGGCTTATATCGGTCTCCAAGCGAGGCTGGAGGATACCCAGCAGGAACTAGTCCAGACCCAACAGAGCGTGGCTCCCCTGCTGCAAGACGCAAAAAACGCTGAAGAAGGGAGGCAGGAGGCCTTGGTGGCTCTTAGGCATGTGGAACGCAGCCTGGACACTGAGACAGTCCGGTCTCTACGCCGCCGGGAAGAAAGGGAGTGCGTGAAACGAGAGAAGACGCTGCTACAAAGCGAGAATCAACTCCTGCGGGAGACCATAGAAGGCTTGGAAGCTCAACAAAGGCCTTCATTCGAAGATGGCTACTTTACAGCCTGCTACGAGGTAGCCACAGCTTTGCCTCCTCCCTTCGACCTCGAGGCAGCTCTGAACTGGGATCGGGAGCAAATTATGACAAAGGCTGCCCAGCTAGCAGGAGGGGACCAAGAAACAGAAGCCCTTCCACATGAGGTAGTTCATCCGGGTCAAGGAGCTAATGTGGCTGCTGAGGTTCAACTCGATGGTACCGAGGGTGCTACTCTAGATCCCCCTATTATCGAAGAACAAGTGGTGGACCCCGAGTCTGCTACGGGAGTAGTCATTGTGGAGGAAGATAATGGGCCAGCTAGATCCGAGGTCCCTGTGGTTGAAGGGATTCAGTCTGGGTCTTCTGCTGTGGAGGGGGCGGTTCAAACTGATGCAGCAGCTGAGCCTTTGGGAGAAGGGGCAGCAGCTGAGCCTTTGGGAGAAGGGGCAGCTGGCCAAGGAGAGCATCCAGAGGAGGAAAAAGAAGACTAGCATGGCCTCTTTTTTTATTAAAATTTTTGTAGCCCGAATGGGGAATTGGGCACCCTGATTATAAATATAGCAGCTGTTTTCATTACTTGCTCCCTACTTGGGTTCTTCTTGCTCTTGTGCTTAGAAACTTTCCACAACATAAACTTCCCATAACATAAAAAATTGTGAACAAGTTCACCCTGAACGAATAACTGAACCCCGATGGGTAACTGGACCCTGATGGATAACAAGAATAAAACATTAGATGCTTACATCTCGTAATCGCAGGACTCAACGGGGTCACACTCTGATCATATCTTCCTTACTCTGATCATATCTTCCTTAATTCGGGCTCCCGTGAACAGTTCTAAGCGTAGAGCAATCTGTTGAGGAGCCCTGACTTTCACAAACAATTGATTTGTTGAGGATGAACTTCCAAATCCTTTCTGACTGTTGATCCTCTATCGGGAAGACAAGATGTTTTATAACAACTGGATTTTGAAAAACTTCCCAGTTCCCCCCCTTTTGACTGTGGATCTTATAATCGAGGTAGTAAGTGGGGGAATAAAGGACGTAGCACCCCGATGAGTTATCCCGATGTTACAGTAGATCTATCCTCGTAGGCTTCTAAAATCACTTTAGCACCAGGCTTCTCGGAGGAGGGTATTCCCCGACCAAGGCTGTCCTGGTGGGAAACTAAGGCCACTTTAGCACCAGGCTTCTTGGAGGAGGGTATTCCCCGACCGAGGCAGCAGGAGCGCCATTAGGCTATTTCCTGGTCTTGAGGCGCTTTAACAATGGAGATCCTCTTGGCGGGCTTGACCCAGTCCAAGGCATCAGGAGCGCCCTGAGGCTATCCCCTGGTCTCGAGGCGAAGTAAGGAACCAGGTACCCTGAGGCATCCCGACTCTTACTGTAATCTGTCCTGGTAGGCAACTAAGGCCACTTTAGCACCAGGCTTCTCGGAGGAGGGTATTCCCCGACCAAGGCTGTCCTAGTAGGCAACTAAGGCCACTTTAGCACCAGGCTTCTCGGAGGAAGGTATTCCCCGACCAAGGCAGCAGGAGCGCCCTTAGGCTATTTCCTGGTCTTGAGGCGCTTTAACAATGGAGATCCTCTTGGCGGGCTTGACCCAGTCCAAGGCATCAGGAGCGCCCTGAGGCTATCCCCTGGTCTCGAGGCGAAGTAAGGAACCAGGTACCCTGAGGCATCCCGACTCTTACTGTAATCTGTCCTGGTAGGCAACTAAGGCCACTTTAGCACCAGGCTTCTCGGAGGAGGGTATTCCCCGACCAAGGCTGTCCTGGTAGGCAACTAAGGCCACTTTAGCACCAGGCTTCTCGGAGGAGGGTATTCCCCGACCGAGGCAGCAGGAGCGCCCTTAGGCTATTTCCTGGTCTTGAGGCGCTTTAACAATGGAGATCCTCTTAGCGGGGTTGGCCCCGTCCAAGGCATCAGGAGTACTATGTAGTTCTCCTAGTCTTGACTCAGTAGCGGAGATCCTCCTAGAAGGTTTGACCCCGTCTAGGGCATCAGGAGTTTCAAGTAGCTCTCCTGGCCTTTAGGCGATTCCGTGATGATGATTCTGTAGGTGATATCGGAGAATCCAGTAGGAGATAATCAAGCACTGGAACACAGGAGAATCATATAGAAGAAAGAATTGCTTTTATTTAATTTCCCAAATGGTACAAACATGAACTTAGGGTGAGTCTCCTGCTAGATACGAACATAATTTCTAAGGATAGAATTTTCGAAGATGATCGGCATTCCATGTATGGTCCACCGGGTACCCTTCCATGTCTTCGAGCTTGTAAGCACCACCCCGAAGTGATGCCTTAACCAAGTATGGACCTTCCCAGTTACGGGCTAGCACCCCGTCAGACCTCCTACGTGTATTTTGGGTCACCTTCCTGAGAACCAAGTCTCCCTCTTTGAAATTTCAGGCCCTCACCTTCTTGTTGAAGTGTTGGGCTATCTTGCTCTGGTATACGGCCACCTTTTCTGTGACTTTGCTTTGTTTTTCCTCCAGCAGGTCCAAGCTAGCTCTTAACTTGGCCTCATTATCTTCTGGTTCGTAATTTTGAACCCGGAAAGATATGAGCTTATGTTCGATGGGCAAGACTGCTTCTGCCCCAAACACCAGGGAGTAGGGGGTTTCTCCGGTTGCTGTCCGCCTAGTTGTTCTGTAGACCCAGAGTACATTGGGTAATTCTGCCACCCATAATCCTTTCTTCTGTTGGAGCTTTTTCTTCAGGAGCTTCTTAATGTTCTTGTTGGTTGCTTCGACCAGCCCATTGGTTTGAGGATAGGCCACCGAAGCAAAACGGAGATTGATCCTCCGGTCTGCACAGAATTCTCGGAAGTTGGCATTGTCAAATTGCTTTCCTAAATCAGTTATGATGGCCACCGGGGTGCCAAATCGGCAGACTATGTGTTCCTTGACAAAGTTGGTGGTCTTTTCTTCGGTTATCCGGGTGAGTGCCTTAGCTGCTACCCACCGAGTAAAGTAATCTATTGCCACCACTGCATGCTTGGCTTGGCCGGGTGCAGTGGGAAGTGGCCCGATCAAGTCTAGTCCCCAGATGGCAAAGGGGTCGGGAGTACTGATTGAGGAGAGCCTCTCTGGTGGGAGATGATGGAGGTTTGCTGTTTTCTGACAAGCCTCGCAGGATCGCGTGAACTGCCTTGCATCCTGGTGTATAGTCGGCCAGTAGTAGCCCATCCTAATTACCTGGTAAGCCAACGTTTCTCCTGACACGTGGTTACCACAATCCCCTGAATGCACCTCGCTGAGCGCCCAGCGCGCGTCATCGGGATGGAGACACCTGAGCAGAGGGAGAGATTTCCCCTTACGGTATAGGTATCCTTCTACCAAACAGTACCGGGTAGCTGTCCTCTTGAGCAGGCGGGCGTGATCCGGATCTGCTGGGAGAATGTCGCTTTAGAGATAGTCTGCTATCGGATCCATCCAACATGGGAGGCGGCTTACTGGAAGGACTTCTGCCTCTTTAGCTATGTTGGAGAAAGGAACCAGTTGGAGGGGTACCCCTTTTGGTAAAGCGTGTCCCTCTCCAGTGGCAATCTTGGCTAAAACATCTGGGCGATGGTTTTTCTCCCTAGGCACTTGCTTTATTCTTACACCCTTGAATTTCTTCATAGCCTCCTGCACTTTAGCTAGATAGGCCACCATATTATCACCTTTTGCTTGGTACAACCCTGTCACCTGATTGACCACTAATTGAGAATCACTTTTAATCTGAAGGTACTCAGCCCCCAGAGCCCCTGCTACCCTCATTCCTGCTAGCAGAGCCTCATATTCCGCTTCGTTGTTGGTGGCTCTGAATTCAAACCTGAAACAATGACTTACTTCGATTCCCGCGGGGTCGATCAGGACGATCCCGGCTCCGCACCCCGACTGGTTCGATGCTCCATCCGTGTAAAGAATCCACATCTTGCTGTCTACGGGCCATTTCAGAAGGGTTTGATCCGGGTCTAGGTCTGCCGACACGCCTTGGTTCAGGATCGGGCCAAACTCCACTATGAAGTCCGCCAGGGCTTGAGCTTTGATCGTGGTTCTCTCCTTGTACTTGATGTCGAACTGTGAGAGCTCTAGGGCCCACAGAACCAATCTGCCTGAAACATCCGGTCTCTGGAGGAATTGTCTCAAAGGCTGATCTGTAACGACCGCGATGGTGTGGGCTTGAAAATAAGGCCGGAGCTTTCTGGATGTGGTTACTAAGGCGTAGGCGAGTTTCTCTAGTAAGGTATAATTCTTCTCGGACTTTGTAAGAGCCCAACTCACGTAGTAGATCGGCCTATGTACCCCGTCGCTGCATTCTTTCACCAAGGCTCCACTAGTTGCTGCTTCAGAAACTGCTAGGTAGAGTAGGAGCTCTTCACCCGGGGCCGGTTTTACCAGCAGTGGCGGACTTGACAGGTATTCTCTCAAGGCTTGGAAAGCCTGCTCGCTTTGCTCGTCCCATTTCATCTTCTTTCTCTGCTTGATGATTTTGAAAAAAAGGAGGCATTTATCTGTGGAGCGGGATATAAATCAGTTCAAGGCTGCGATTCGCCCGGTTAATCCTTGAGCCTGCTTGAGGGTTGTTGGGGACTCGAGCTCTAGAATGGCTTTGATCTTCTCAGGATTTGCTTCGATTCCCTTTTCATGTACCATAATCCCAGGAATTTGCCTGCTACTACCCCGAATGCACATTTGGCGGGGTTCAACCTCATCTGGTTCTGCCTTATTACCTGGAAGGTCTGACGTAAGTCCCCTGTATGTCGTCCTGCTTCTGGAGATTTAGTAATCATGTCATCTATGTATACCTCCATGGACCTCCCTATCTGTTCCTTGAATAGTTTGTTCACCATGCGCTGGTAAGTGGCACCTGCATTTTTGAGTTCGAATGGCATTACCTTGTAACAGTAAAGACCTTGTCCAGTGATGAAGTTAGTCTTGTCTTGGTCTGAAAGGTGCATCATGATTTGATTGTACCCCGAGAAAGCATCCATGAAGCTTAGGAGCTTATTTCCTACAGTGGAGTCAATTAGCTGATCTATCTTTGGTAGAGGGAAGCTATCTTTGGGACAAGCCCGATTGAGATCGGTGTAGTCCACACACATTCGCCACTTTCCGTTAGATTTGGTAACCATGACCACGTTAGCGATCCATTCGGGGTACCGGGATTCCCTAATGAATCCGGCCTTTAGGAGCTTGTCAACCTCTTCTTGGACTGCGGCATTCCGTTCTGTATTGAAGTGTCTTCTTTTCTGTTTTACTGGCTTGAAGGTTGCATCCACTGCCAACCTATGGGTAGCCAGGCCAAGGGGAATGCCAGGCATCTCATCATGACTCCAAGCAAAGATATCGTTGTACTCTCTGAGAAGCTCTATCAAGTTACTCTTCACCTCCGGGTCCAGACCTTCTCCCACTTTTACTGTCTTTGTCGGGTCCCCCCTCCGGATTTGAACCTCCTCTAGCTGCTCCGCGGGGTTTCCACTGGTCCAACCTCGCTCTTCCTCTTCTGACTCCTCCACGATTATGTCTGGTACCTCTCCTTCTTCTAAGACATGATCATCCTGCTCTGTCGTTCTCGGACCTGAGTAGCTGGCCACCGATGCACATTGCTTAGCCAACGCAGCGGGGTTGGTTGACACCGCATAGCAGTTGCGGGCTGCCTGCTGGTCTCCTCTTACCTCTCCTACTCCCGATCCTACTGGAAACTTCATCACGTTGTGGTAGATAGACAGTACTCCTCTAATCCCCGATAAGAAAGGCCTTCCCAAGATTGCATTGTATGCAGACGGGGTGTCTACCACGATGAACTCCGTCATTGTGTTCTGCTGAAGAGGAGCTTCTCCGACTATCACTGGTAGTATCTTTGTTCCCATCGGCATTACGGAGTCCCCTGTGAATCCGTATAGTAGAGAGGTACAACTGTTGTAACAAGAATTTTTCAGATTGAGCTGCTCATGAGCCCCCTTGAACAAAATATCCACGCTGCTTCCCGTATCGATCAGGACGCGGTGTACTAGGCAGTTGGCGATCTGCACTGTTATGACCATGGGGTCATCATGTGGCTGTACCGTATTGTAGACATCCTCCTCCGTAAAGATGATCTTAGTTGAGCGGGATAGATCTCGGGGTCCGCCATTGACCTTCAGTATCTCATGGTCAGCGTTAAGCCTGGGGATCTTCCTTGCATGGTTCTTCCTTGAATTGTTGGAGGTTCCAGCCAAGGTGGGGCCTCCACTGATGGTGTGAATCACCTGGATCTGCTGCATTAGATCCTTTTCACCTTCTCTCCTCCTTTCCGCTGCTTCCTGTATCCCGTTTTGAACCTGTTTTCCTTCTTTAATGCTATCTCGTACCTGTTGTAAAAATTCGGTTAGGAGTCCTCCCCTTACCAGAGCTTCTATCTGATTGCGGAGACTGTAGCATTCTGAGGTGTTGTGCCCCACGTCTTCATGGAAGTCGCAATACTTGTATTGATTTCTCCTGTCTACCGGGATCTTTATGGGAACCGGTTTTCTGAGTAGACCCTTGTCCCGAATAGCGAGATAGATAGTTTCCCGTGAAGCATTGAGTGGGGTATAATGGTTATATCCTTCTTCCTCTCTCGTTATTCTGGATACATCCTTCAAGGGGAGCTCTCTGGGAGGTGATCTCCTGACCGGGTACCTCTCTTGGTACGAAGGAATAGGAGGCGGCCTGTACGTCGACCGGTTTGGAGGTTGATTCTGAAACTTCCTAGCTGGAGCAGGTTTCGGAGCCTCCTTTTTAGGGCGTGGTGCTAATCGGGCTTCATCATGTTCAATCTTGATCCGGAGTTGTTCCTCGATGTCCACCTGTTCCAGAGCTCGATTGTAGGCTTCCTGGTACGTCTCAGGAGGATGCTTGGCAAAAGATCGGAACAGCCTGCCAGCCCACAAGTTCCTCCGGAAATTGGCTAAAGTTTCCTTCTCGTTAAACACACCCATCTAGACGACCTCTTTGTGGAATTTCTCCACATAAGATCTCAGAGTTTCACCTCGCTCTTGAACTACGTACTGCAGTAGGATAAGATCCTTGGGACGGGGTTTGATTCCCTGAAACTGCGCACAGAAAGCTTTGGTAAGTTTGGAGAAAGAATCAACACTACCTGGTGGTAATTTTCTGAACCATGTCTTGGCACAGTCTGTCAGAGTTGAAGGGAACATCCTGCACATGGCTATCCTGGTTGCACTCTGAACCTCCATTTGGTGTACGAAGCTTTCCAGGTGGCTGACGGGGTCTTCTGTTCCAGAGTACTTTTCTGAAGGCATCCTGAATTTGGGGGGTAGCCCTGCCTCCCTAACTCTCTTGGAGAATGGTGCATTCATCTCGCCCAAGGGGTTCTTTTGGATCCCCTGATGCTTTCCCTTCTTTAACTGCTCTAACTCCTTCGCCATCCTTGTCATCTGGTCCTCCAGGCGCTGAGACTTCTTGGTTCCGGATCGAGCTACCGAAACTTCATCGTCCGAAGATTCTGAATCGATGACTACCTCCTTTCGCTTAACCCTTTGATGCCTCTCCTTGGAAATCCTCCGAGATTTGGCACTTTCCTCAGAGTCGGGACGGGGCTCCCTCTCCTTTGTCCGCGGTTTTGGTGAGGAGTGAGTCTTCCTAGGTGGAACCTCAATCGCGGACTTTACTAACCGGGACCTGAGATTCACCTGTCGGACTGGGAGAGGGGGGCCCAATCGGTCAAAGACTGGAGTCTGAATGCTTGGTCTGATATCTTCCTGGATTCCGGGGGCTTCAAATGGGATTCCCTGGGCTATCATCCAGAGCCGGATCGCTTCCACGTAGGCTGCGGCGTGATGTTCTAGGACGTCTCGGTTAACTTCTTACCCAGCGGGGTTTTGTGGGTCAGGGCCTGCAGCCGGTGGGGGCACTGGTGGAAGGTTCTCACTCCTGATGCCCTTTCCCCTCCTCTGGGCTCTTTCAGTGGAGGCAATGGACTGGAGTCTTGATGGCTCGGGATGACCCTGGGAGGATCGGAGTCTCATTCTGAATATCTCTGGGTGGAAATAGGCTGTTGTTAGACAATGATTGGGAAAAGGTTCCCACAGACGGCGCCAAAAGTGTTATCCGAAAATCATTAAGAGGATGATAAATCAAATAACTACTTTAAAAGGACCAAGATCGAGATTGATCCTGGCCGGAGGGGTATCAAGTAGTTCGATACCAACTAGGTCCCTGCCAATGCATGCACGATAAAGAATAAGAGAAATCAAATAGGGACTCGCTTTATTGATCACTCTTTCCTATTATATGAATACACTGACTATGAAGTTACTAGACCATTACGTTACAAAAAAAAGTCGATAATCAGGATGTTGGCGGTGATGAATCTGTGCCTGTCGATAAGTAGAGTGTAGGGTTTCTCGATTTCGATCCTTTTTTTTTAATGAATAAGTTGTTATCTATATATAGGTCATGTTTGCTTGCCATGCACTCCTACAATCTCGGACTAGGGTTTGACAGCTTGCTGGATCCTCCCTTTTTTAGGAAATAACTTCGGAGCTTTAATGCGCTGAATCCAATCTTTCCTTCCTAGGAGGAGTCAATCACTTACCTTCCTAGTAGGATTCTTACTGTACTGTCCTGCTCAAATTAGGACTCTCTGGCGGGAAGGAGTGTACCTCCTTTGTACGGCGACGTTTTACTGGATCTTTCGTGGAGTTTTTAGTTCTTGGTGTTAGGGTCCGGCTTCCTGGTGCTCTTCTGCTTTAACGGGCTGCCTACATTTAGTAAGCATCCTACTGACGGTAGTAGGGGGATATGTAGCTGACTTGTAATGAGATGATCAGTAGAACTCCGTGTCGGGGTGCTGCGGGGTCCATAGGAAGCTGTGTTGATGGGACGTTGCGGGGTCCCTAGGGTGCCCGGTCATAACCGGGCTTGGTCCTTGTTGTGAGTTAAGACGCTGGCGGGGTGGATCCCGCTGAAAGAGGTTCATATTTGGGCCAATCGGGCTCCACTCTATCGAGGTATCCGGATTGTGTTCGCACCTGCTTCTTGTGTTGAGGTGAAAAATTCTTCTTTGGTCCCTCGCCAATTTTGGCAGTTAACAAGAATTTAAACCGAAATCCCTAGAAACAAAATCCCAAATCTTCTTCTTCTTTGACAGCCAAAATTCCCTAGAACCCCAATTTTCCCAATTGTTTTCTAATATACCTAATAGCCGAAATTCCTAAACCTTCTCAGAGATCCATTCTTCTTCTTCTTCTTCTTCTTCGATAAAAGCCCAAATAGATCCTCAAATTATCAAATCCCTAATTCCTATCATCTTCTTCTTCACTGATTCGTTATCTCACGAAGAAAAAAAAAAAAAAAAACAAAACCCAATCAACTCAATTATTTCAATAAATATTACAAATCAATTAATAAAAAAAAATTATAAATTAACAATCAAGTCAAATCTCCAAGATTACGATCGAAAGTATCAATCAAAATGGAAATCAAATAAAATTATCATATCTACCATCTTCACTTCATCTCAAATAGAAACGAACCCTAGAACAACCTAAAACCGAGTGATGCAGCAGAGTGAGGGAGGCGAACGGATGATGAGGCGGCAAAGGTGGCGGTGGAAATCGGTAATCTAGAGGTAAAAGGGAGGATTTGGGTGGTTTTTGGATATTGAAACAGAGATGAGATCCAGCGGTGGTAGAGGTAACACAGAGGAGAGGGAGAGAGAGAATGAGATAGGATTCATGTTGTGTATATATAGTGTGTAATTTTTAGAAATAAGAAGGGTAAAACCATCTTTTCGACGCTTGTCCCATGTCAATGGACAACTTGACCGAGAGTCTGGGGTGGGACAGTTTTTTGAGAATTTTGTCCCACCTAGTCCCACACTAATGCCGCATCAAACGTGGGACAAGAACAAACTGTCACACATTGTCTTGTCCCATCCCACGTACCAAACACACCCTAGATGATGATATATGTTAGATATATAAATGAACAATCTATAGTGCAGTTTTATTTGTTATATATAGAAATATATATTTCATTTTACAAAAATTAAGTGTCCGTTTGGGAGAGTTTGTCTACTGGCTAAAAGAGCTTATTTAATTAAAAAAACTCTTTTCAATTTTTTTCATATCGTTTGGTTGACACTCCAATAGAGCTTTCGACGATTAAAAAAAAATGGAGAAACTCAAATTTTAGGCTTTTCAAAGACCTTTTTGAGCTTTTTTAAATATCTAATATAACACTATTATTAATTACACAGTATCTTTTTAAAACCCTAATCAAATATTTCTTTTTTACACATTAAACAGTACTTCTCAACAATAACGTTTCACTTTGGCTTCTGTTTCACTTCAAACTTTTGAAGATTCATCATTAACCTGTAAGTTTCAATATCTCTCCTTTCATTTTTTTTCTTTTGTAAAATTTTATTTATGTTACATCTTTCTAAATTCTAAATTTAAGTATCTCCAGTCTGATAATCATTATAAATAATTCAGTATAGAGAAACAACAAGTAGAGAGAATTCCAGATGAATTTCAACATGAATTTAAAACCAGAATCATAAAATATGAAAAACTTAAAAAAATTGTTTCAAAGGTTTTATTCAATTGTTTAGTAGAGATTTGTAGTTTCTACTGTTAGGGTGGATTGTAACAAATAGTTTCATAGGTTTTATTGAATTGTGTTTAAGGGTTATGCATTATATTGTTTTTAAATTATATTAGGTTCCTTAATAGTTTGTCTGTAGTCTTTGCTTTGTTTCGAGCTTGTTTTTTCTGTTTTTGTTGTTTTCTTCCTTTTGTTCGGTGTTGCTGTTTTTTTTTTTTTTTTTTTTTTTTTTTTTTTTTTGAATATATTGCTTCGTTTGATCATTGCTCTTTTTCAATACTTTTCTTTGATATTAAAAAATAAATTGTGCTAAAAATAAAAAACTAAAATTTTATATTCTTCCACTCTTATGTATCTTTTTTTTATTTAGAGTTTCAATTGAACTTGTATTGTTTATAAATTTATATTATAATATAGTTTTTTTTTTTCAAAAACATAAAAAAAAAAAAATGATATGTTCTCATAATCTTATATTTGTTTGGTGAAGTGTTAAATTCTTTTATATATCATTTTCAGTAATTCTATCATTTAAAAGAGTTTTTAAATTTTCTTTCACCAAACGATCTACGGTTGAAAAAAGTTTTTTTAATTGACAACCAAGCGACCAACATCTACTCCCTGAAAGCTCTACTTCAAAAAGATCTACTGCAAAAAGATCTGTTTGAGAAGCTCTCCCAAACAGACTCTTTATTTATATTGTTAGGTTGTAAATGTTTTTACAAATATAAAATAGATAGATTATATAACATGCCTCATTTGTTTGTTCCATAAGTTGTTTTATTGGACGTGATAGGTGTTGAAATGGTTTGATTTAAACCATCAATCCCACATCGACAAAAAACAAAGTCCTTTTCTTATATATAAGTGATTATGAGACTACTACAAATCGAATGGCCAACATGCTTGGATTTGGACCCAGGCTTGTTGGAGCTCCCACAAATAGATGATACATGGACTATGGGCTCTTGGGCTCGGGATGCCTTCGGGTGGTGCCTGGGCCTTGGAGGGCCTTGGCCCAAAGGACATCTATTTTTGTATTTTAAAAAATAATTTTTTAAAATTCAAAATTCAAGTTTGTCAGGAAGAGTTGTAACTTTTTGTTTTCAATAAACGTTACTTTCTTTCAAAAGTTGTATTTGTTCTAAACAGACATCTCATGTCTTTAAATACAGAAACAAGTTACTTGAAACTTACTTACTTACTAATTTTTTTTTATCTGTCTTCCAAAATTTGAGAGAGAAAAAACACTGTAGTTTGCCAGACTTTTGGGTTGAGTGCTTCAACACAGAAGATAGATAGTTGAATCCTGAGGGCAGTCTCCGTTCATCCTTCAAGCACCGGAAGGGGAGAAATTCTGTCTTAGGACATTGCAAATCACTGCAAGCCTCTATCTCCAGATTACCAAGTCAGTTTATTAATTGTTATATATATATATAAACAATTTGCAAATATTCTCTATATATATATATATTCATATACATCACATTTTTTTTTTTGGTTCTGCTATTCTCTGTATATTGATTGATTGTCTGTTTCCAACAATCTAAGACAGAATTATCTATGGATTCACAATCAGTCGGTGGTATCTCTAAGAACCATGATGAGAAGCCTGAGAAATTCAAGGGACTTGATTTCAAGAGATGGCAACAGAAAATGCTATTCTACTTGACAACCATGAACCTGGCTCACATTGTTAGAGAAGATGTTCCCAAAATGGACGAAAATCCGGTGACAAAAGAGACCATGCTGACAATTGAGGCATGGAAACAGTCAGATTTTTTGTGCAGAAACTACATCCTGAATAGGTTGGATGACTCACTGTATGATATTTATTCAAAGTGTAAAACTGCAAAAAATGTCTGGGAATTGCTTGAGAAGAAATACAAGACCGAAGATGCGGGTGCCAAAAAGTTTGTGATTGGCAAATTTCTCAAGTTTGAAATGGTTGATACAAAAACTGTAATCAAGCAAGTTGAAGAACTTCAAATCCTAATCCATGAATTGCACGCAGAAGGGTGTTCAATCAATGAACATTTTCAGGTTGGTGCAATAATAGAGAAACTGCCTCCATCCTGGAAAGATTTCAAAATTTATTTGAAGCATAAACGCAGGGAGATGTCAATGGAGGATTTGATTCTGAGGCTTCGGGTTGAAGAGGACCACAGAAAAGGAGACAAGGCTAATGTACCAAAACTGGAAGCCAAGGCAAATGTTGTTGAAGGGACTTCCTCAAAGCAGAAATTCCAAAAGTCAAAAACCAAGAAAATTGGTAAAAAGGCTGTCAAACTGCATGCACCAAAGGGCAAAGATTTCAAGAAAATTAAAGGCAATTGCTGGGTGTGTGGAAAATCTGGACATAGAGCACAGGATTGTCGTCACCGCAAAGACCAGAATGTTCCTCGAAATGTTGCAAATTCTACCCCAAATAATCAAGCAGCAAATGTCACTGCAATGGATCTTGATTTGGTTGCTGTGATATCTGAAATCAACATGATTTCAAATGTGAAGGGCTGGTGGGTTGACACAGGAGCAACAAGGCATATTTGTGGAGATAAAAATTTATTTTCTGAATTTACACCAATTACTGGTGGAGAAAAACTCTACATGGGAAATTCCTCTACTTCTGTTGTTGAAGGAAAAGGAACTGTGCTGCTAAAATTCACTTCTGGAAAAATAGTGACCCTAATTGATGTACTATATGTTCCTGAAATAAAGAAAAATTTAGTGTCTGGTCCACTGCTTAGTAAAAAAGGATTCAAACTTGTTTTTGAATCTGATAAGTTTGTATTGACTAAGGCAGGGATGTACATTGGGAAAGGGTACCTTGCTGATGGGATGTTCAAATTAAATGTAATAGTTTCCAATGCAATGAATAAGAATAATGCTTCCATTTATATTGCTGATTCATTTGATATATGACATGCTAGATTAGGACATGTTAATAATAAATTAATTCATAGAATGGTCTTCTTAGGATTGTTGCCAAAATATGATATTGATTTAAAACACAAATGTGAAATATGTGTTGAATCAAAGTTTGCTAGGCAAAGTTTTAAAACTGTCAAAGAAAGATCAAATGAAGTACTTGGATTAATTCATACTGATCTTTGTGATTTCAAGTCCATACCTACCAGGGGTGGAAGAAATTATTTTATAACGTTTATTGATGATTGCAGTAAATTTTGTTATGTCTATTTGATTAAAAATAAAGATGAAGCTTTTGAAATGTTTAAAACATAAAAAGCTGAGGTTGAAAATCAATTAGACAGGAAAATAAAAATAATAAGATCAGATAGGGGTGGAGAATATGAGTCCACTGCTTTTGCTGATTTCTGTGCAAACCATGGAATTATACATCAAACAACTGCACCATATACTCCACAACAAAACGGAGTTGCAGAAAGAAAAAATAGAACATTAAAAAATATGATTAATTCCATGTTGAATAGCTCAGGACTCCCACATAATTTATGGGGAGAAGCATTACTTACTGCAAACCATATATTAAACAGAATTCCATTTAAGAAGACAAATAAGTCTCCTTATGAAGTATGGAAATGACGGTTACCGACTTATAAAACCCTTAAAGTGTGGGGTTGCCTAGCAAAAGTCCTAATTCCTTTACCAAAAAGAACAAAACTTGGACCTAAAACTGTAGATTGTGTGTTTATAGGATTTGCTAAAAATAGTGCAGCATATAGATTTTTAATTATTAAATCTGAAGTTTCTGATATGCATGTTAATACTATTATAGAATCTGTAGATGGTGAATTCTTTGAGGGAATTTTTCCTCACAAAGAAAATAGGTTCATTTCATCTAAAAAGAGAGTATATGATGATACTCAAGATGAACCCTCCACTTCTGGTGTCCAAAATCAAAATGTGGAACCAAGAAGAGGAAAAAGGACAAAAATTCCAAAGAATTTTGGACCAGACTTTATTAGTTTCCTAACAGAAACAGAACCACAAACCTACAAAGAAGCAATGTCTTCACCTAAAGCTCCTTTATGGAAGGAAGCTATTAACAGTGAAGTTGAATCCATTTTGCATAACCATACCTGGGAATTGGTTGATTTGCCACCTGGAAATAAACCCATTGATTATAAATGGATTTTTAAAAGAAAGCTTAAAGCCAATGGAACAATTGATAAATATAAAGCACGCTTGGTTGCTAAAGGATATCGGCAAAAAGAAGGGTTGGATTATTTCGACACCTATTCTCCAGTATCAAGAATAACATCAATAAGGATGTTAATTTCAATTGCTGCTTTATATAAAATGGAAATACATCAAATGGATGTAAAGACAGCATTTTTAAATGGAGAATTAGATGAAGAAATTTATATGGAACAACCAGAAGGATTTGTGGTAAAAGATCAAGAAAATAAAGTCTGTAGACTTGTTAAGTCACTGTATGGACTTAAACAAGAGCCAAAACAGTGGCATGAAAAATTTGATCATACAATGCTGACACAAGGATTTAAAATTAATGAATGTGACAAATGTGTCTACATTAAAAATATGAAAAATTCTTGTGTAATGGTATGCTTGTATGTAGATGATATGCTGATAATGGGAACTAGTAAGGATGCTATAAATTCAACAAAAAAGATGTTGAATTCAAAATTTGACATGAAAGACTTAGGTCAAGCAGATGTCATTTTAGGAATTCAAATTAAAAGAAATAAAAATGGATATATCCTTACCCAATCCCATTATGTTGAAAAAATATTAAGAAGGTTTAATCAATTTGATTGTAAACCTGCTGTGACCCCATTTGATGTAAATTGCAATTTAAAGAAAAACACAGAAGGTGCAATTTCTCAATTGGAATATTCTCAAATAATTGGCAGCTTAATGTATTTGATGAATTCTACTAGACCAGATCTTGCTTATTCAGTAAGTAGGCTTAGTAGATATACAAGCAATCCTGGACGTGATCATTGGACAGCATTGATCAGAGTGTTAAGGTATTTAAAATATACTTTAAACTATGGATTGGTGTATGTTATAGGTAAAAATAGTCGTGGTAGACACGTCATCACAATATAAAGCCACGTAAGCAGGATTAAAGGAAAGTCAATTAACGGAGCAGGAATTCCCCCATGAAAACCTGTTCGGGAAAAGAGGAAGCTGCCCGACCACCAGCAAAGACGAGTTGCTCGGGCAATAAATCTTACTCATGCAAATGCTCGGTGTAGTCGGGAATCAATGAAAACAGATAGTCATCAGCGTCTATATTCAAAACTCTGGGCGCAATCAGCAACAAGCAACTCCACTATAAGCAACAGTGACTGCAGAGTTCAAATAAGGAAACAGATGGATTTATCGTAAATAAAGGAGGAAGAATCAGAATCAGAATCAGACTTGGATTCAACCAAATCAGGAAATATACGAAAGAAAGAGAATCTGAATCCGTTTATGGTTAGAACACACAATTAGGGCACCACATACCAAACCCTAATTAAATATGTATAAATACCCCTTCTTTACGTAAAGAAAAGGGGGACAGAAAAAATAGCTTGAGAGAGATTGTAGTGCAGCATTCTTGTAATCCTTCTTTATAGTGAATTTGGCTTCGTTGTTTAGGCAACAAACCGTGGATGTTTCTCCAACCCTTGGAGTTTTACCACGTAATTGCTTGTTGTTTCTAGTTATTTCTTTTGTTTTTAATCATCCAAGCTCATAAATTATAACAATTCAAAAATAAATCATTGACTCGGTGACCACCAAAAATCACCGTCAACAATTGGCGCTAGAAGGAGGGGGACCCAGAAGTTTGTGACAACAATGGCTGGTGAAGGAGATGGTAGCAATTCCAGGTACAGTCAAGGTGTGCCAAATAACGAGTTGGAGGATGACACCACGCTCAATACAGCGGATGCCACCATAACGATGGCAGATCAGTCAGCCGTCTTAGCTGGTATTCAACGTTTCCCCACAACTAATGAAGAAATCGCGCGACGATTTCATGCTTCCCTGCAGCAACTTATATCAGACGCAGCAAAGCAAAGAATTGACCTTTCCACCACGGGAGGTTTGATGTCGCCTCACGGTCTGTCCGCCCCAAACCAGCAGGCTGTGAGACTGCGTTCCGCAGTGGTGATACCAACGCCTGATGCACCCCTAAAAGCGAGACGAGACCCTATAGGCAGGCCAGAGATATTATCCGAAAGGGTGAATAGGAGGAGCAGGGAGCATAGAGAGGGGGACGATTCTGACAAGGGTTACGATCAAGATCGGATAGTCACAAATCGAGATCATCCCAGGAGGCGCAGTCACCGGAGAGACCGGTCTTCATCCTCAGAAGGAAGTAAGCAGGATAATCATCGCAAGCGCCAAAGGGGCACAGTACGGCTGCACGGCCTAAACCGAGATCGCAGAGAGTTTAATCCGGAGGAAAGGGGTCAAAAGTTGACCATAAGTCAAAATTTCAATGCGATAGGGGAACCAGAAGGAGACAGAGATATACTCATACAGAGTTTAACCCGGGAGGTTCAGAACAATCGTCGACAAATGGACGCTTTAGTCAGGCGATATGGGCGCAATGAGCTATCGGATGACGAATACGGAAGCCCTTTCACTAGTGGGGTCCTAAGAACACCTTTCTCGGAGAGATTCAGGATGCCACACGTGGAGCTGTTCAAGAAAGATACCGATCCAAAAGAACATGTCCGGAGGTATAGGAGCGCTATGGCACAATATATCCACAATGACGCACTGCTATGTTTGAATTTTCCTCAGACTCTTGGGGATCTAGGTTCCCGGTGGTTTGGTAGATTACCAGCAGCAAGCATAAGCAGCTTTAGCGAACTGAGCAAAGCTTTCTCAAGGCAGTTCCTCGGGAATGTGCATAGGAAAAAGTCAGTAGCTCACTTATCCCAACTCAGGCAGGGAAAGGATGAGTCGCTAAAGAAATATTTGGGGAGATTCGGTCAGGAAGTGTCTAAGATTGGGAGCGCAAATGACGAAGCAATAATTGCTGCGTTCATTAACAACCTTCAGAATGGCCAATTGTCATTTGACCTCAGAAGAGCCCGACTAACCAGCTACGCTGATATGATGGACATGGCAGGGGGGTACACCCTGGCTGAAGAGGAAGAAATTGCCACAGGAGGTTACTTCGTGCATGGCGGTCGCCCAGAGGGGATCAAGACCAAAGACCAAACAAAGGCACCCGACACCAAAGGAGACAAACAGAAGAACAAAGCACGGGATGGTCGGGATGGACGGCGAGCATACGACCCGAAAACCGATCAACCACGGCAGAAGTTCCAAGGTAGATATACAAACTACACCCCACTGAAAAAAGATCAAGGTGAAATCTTGGCAATCCTAGAGGGGAAGAACATGTCAAAAGAACCGCCTAGGCAGTCAACATATGCCCGGAGGGACACCACCAAGTATTGCCGTTTCCATAAGGAGAACGGGCACGAGACATCCAAGTGTTTCCAGTTAAGGGACCACATTGAAACCCTCATCAGGGAAGGACACCTGAAAGACATTGTCCTCAAAAAGGTGGACAAGACGGATGGACAAAAGGATAACCGGCAGGACGGACGGGCAAGAAAGTTCAGTCCAAAGAAAGCTGAGGATGAAGGAGCAATTAACACCATCTTTGGAGGACTGGCAACTGGCAAGAGTAACAGGGAAAGGACCTAAGAAATCCGGGAGGCCATGGAGGCACGGAGAGACCTGGATGTCAATTCCGTTGAACCCGACCCGAAAAGAATCAAAGAGGGATGGGACCCGATCATATTCACAGAAGCTGACTCACATGGAGTGGATGTTAAGCCAAATGACGCACTAGTAATCGGTGCGAGGATCGGTCATAGAGAGGTTCATCGAATTTTGATTGATAATGGGAGTTCAGCGGATATTCTGAGTGCAGAAGTATATGACCAGCTGAGGTTAGATTGAAAAGACCTACAGCCGTTTCCCACACCCCTTAGAGGATTTGGGGGAGTCGAGGTAAGGTAGTTAGGAACAGTAAAATTGCCCGTGAAGATTGGGACGACACCTTGCCAAAAAACTGTGCTACTCGACTTTGTGGTAGTGGATACAGAGAACTGGCCGTACAACGCTTTATTGGGCCGACCATTCTTGAACAAAACCAAAGCAGTGACAGCAACATATGCCCTCATGATGAAGTTCCCGACAGAATACGGGGTAGGGGTAGGGGTAGTTAAGGGGTCACAAGAGATGGCTCGAAGAGCAAACTTGTCAGTATACAAAGATAGGGAAGTACACCAAGTGTACGCGGTGACGGCCAAGCAAAAGGGGGAAGAGCCGGAATAGCAGGCAGAAGTACCAAAAGAATTTGAATTGGACCCCAGAGAAGAACCTGAAGTCAGAAAGGATGAGCCGATCGAAGAAGTGGCGCTGAATCCAATGGACCCGAGTAAGACAGTGAAGGTGGGGGCAAGTTTAAACAAGCACATCTAAACCCAACTTGTCACATTACTAAGAAGATATGAGGATGTTTTTGCTTGGGGTCACGAGGATATGCTGGGAGTAGACCCGAAGGTAATATCACATAGCCTATCCATCAACCCAGAATCCCGACCAGTGGTACAAAAGAGAAGATTGTTCAATCCAGAGAGAAGCGTCGCAATCAAGAAAGAGGTGGAGAAGTTACTTTCCGCAGGATCAATAAGGGAAGTCAAGTACCCGGAGTGGGTAGCCAATGTAGTATTGGTCAAGAAAAAGAATAACCTGTTGACGGTGATTTTTGGTGGTCACCGAGTCAACGATTTACCTTATGAATTGTTATGAATTATGAACTTGGATGATTGAAAATAAGAGAAATAAACTAGGAATCACAAGCGATTACGTGGTAAAACTCCAAGGGTTGGAGAAACATCCACGGTTTGTTGCCTAAGCAACGAAGCCAAATCCACTATGAAGAAGAATTACAAGAATGCTGTATTACAATCTCTCTCTCTCTAGCTCTTTCTCTCCCCTCGTTTTTGCGTAAAGAAGGGGTATTTATACATGTTTAATTAGGGTTTTGGTATGTGGTGCCCTAATTGTGAGTTGTAATCCTTAACGGATTCGGACTCTCCTTCTTTTGTATATTTCCTGATTTGGTTGAATCCAAGTCTGATTCTGATTCCTCCTCCTTCATTCACGGAAAATCTATTTGCTTCCTTATTTGAACTCTGCAGCCACTGTCGCTTATCATGGAGTTGCTTGTTGCTGATTGCACCCAAAGTTTGGAATATGGGCGCTGGTGACTATCTGTTTTCATTGATTCCGGACTACACCGTGTCCTTGCCCGAGTAAGGTTTATTGCCCGAGCAACTCGCCTTTGTTGGTGGTCGGGAAACTTCCTCTTTTTCCGAGCAGGTTTTCATGGGGGAATTCTTGCTCCGTCAGTTGACTTTCTTTTGACCTTGCTTACGTGGCTTTATATTGTGATGACGTGTCTTCCACGGCTATTTTTGCCTATAACAATACCCCCTTAAATATTTGTGCCGATCATGCTGAGTCAGCTCCACTCGGGTCAGATATTTAACCTCATACTCATTTGCAGCTAGTCTTCGTTTGTCTTTTTCTGCATTAATGTATCCTCGTTTGCTTCAAAGCTCTTAAATGACGTGTTTTAATTACGACCGCACGCATTCGATTTATCAATCATTTCAGAGATCTTTTGATGGTGGCGTTTCTGCTCACCGGCGGCTCAAGGCTTTCTTCGATCGCCACTTGTCCCTTTTTATTTGGCTGTGGTTCTGCGGTGGTGCGACGCATTTATGGGACATGACCTTTCTGCTCGCTCACGTGTGGATTACGTCATCGCCCACGCCCCTCTGTTTTCCCGCTCCTTTGTGTTTCTTCTAGGGTTTCGTGTTTTTCGAAATCAATGTGATGCCTATATAAACTGGCAGTGGTGGTGCTTCTCCTTTTTACTTCACTTTCCGCAATTTTTGTGCATCATTCTCTGAAGAATTTGCTCACATCCCCTGTTTATTGGGTTCTTCTGCTACAACCACCTCTTCGTCTGCTTCAACTGCATCTCCAGCTTTTTCTGGGTTCTGCTTCAAATACATCAAGGTTAGTTCTTATGGATTCTGCAACTAGGTATCGTCTTTACACTGTTGGCATGATTGCTATTGAGCAACATGATGCACACACTGCATCTGTAGTCCACAATTTATTGAAACCACCTCTCTTTGATCAACCGCATTTCATTGATGCTGACGTTTCTGCAATTTCCCGTGAAAATTTTGCTCCTTCAGAGGCTCCATTTCCTCCTTAAGTTCATTCCGTTTCCTCGGATTCATCACCTCCCGACTATCAGCCTGCAGATTGGTCGGATTCTTCTTCTTCAACAGCTGACATTCGGCCTTGGAAGCGACCAGGAAAAAAGATGAGCACTCGTAAGGTTTACAAAGATTCCCACTCGCTGGAGAGCCGAGTCGGGACCCAGAGGGTTATCGAGAACGACGTCGAAGAAGAGCATAGGGCTGCTCGCATTCCCTTCTCTCCCGAGCGCATATGCGCTTATGATGTAGAGCCGAATGTGGTCGGCCCTGAGGAGGTAAGCAAGTATATGCGGCGGTTCGATCTGGATGGCGACGTGATTTCGCTAATCCCCGCTGAAGGTCGGGCTGCCTGGAACCCTCCTCTTGGCCACGTGGCGGTTTACGGGGCCATGCTTGCCTGCGGCATCACTCTTCCTCTCCAACCATTCATCACTTGGTTTTTGGCTGAGGCCCGAATTGCTCCGGCTCAGCTGACTCCGAACAGCTATCGGATTTTGATGTGCATGTGGCACATGTGGCATAGGATGAAACAACCACCCCCAACTCCCCGTGAAATCTGACACTTCTATTCTCTGAGGCCCGTGGGGAAGTCCGGAGTCTATTTTCTTCAATCGACTCAGCCCGAGTTCTGGATCCCCAAGGATGTTGTGGTCAAGGGCGAGATCGAGCCGACCACAGAGGAGAAGATGAAGGGATTTGTTTGGGGCTTCCCCACCTCAAACAAATTTTGGAAGAACAGCTGGTTCTTTGTGGGTGGACAATGGGGCCAATCAATTAGTTTTGATCTGGATGGCTCCCAAATGACCTGCAGGGTTCCTCGGTATTTTTGCTCGCCCCAATGGAACCACGTAACTTCCTCCTTCACCGACGAAGAGCTGAAGACCTTGGCTCGGGCTGCCGTCCGCCCCTTGGAGAAAAGGGGTAAACCCTATCTGTATAATGAGGGGAAGATGATTTCAGCTCGCCTCTTCCCTCAAATTTCCGCACGCCGCAGACGCCGTAAGTTGTGTTGTAGCTTTTATTCTGCCTTTTATTCTGTCATTTGTCTTTGTATTAGTCTATTGACTCGGGCTCCCTTTTTCTTTTTGAAGTGTATGACGTGGACGTGGACGTGGTCTGCGATGCTCTGGCACGCCGGATGAAAGGGATTGTGGAGGCCAGCAGGAAAGAGGCCCTCTGCCAGCGAGATGCAGGAGTAGCTCCTCCTGATAATAAATCTGAAGGGAGTGCTCCCGAGGACCTTCCTGAGGATAATGAAGGGGGGGTGCCCGAGTATATGCCTGAAGAAATCCATGGTCAAGAAACAACCGCATGTTCAAAAGAGACCACGGCTGATCCGGAAGGCTTCGGAGTAAGCAGGATCGAAGCTGATCTGGACAGCCGAAAGGGTCCTTCGAAGGGCAAAGAAAAAGTGGGGCACCCCTCTGATTCCGATCATGCAACTCCCGCTGATGGAGTCAGCTCTCCCGTTTCTGCTGTTCCTTTCGCTTCTGAGGGCGGCAATGCTGAAACGGGGCAGCTTGGGAAAAGGAAGGCCTCGTTTTCTTCTGGCCGAGCTCCCCATAAAATTCCCAGAGTAGTTGCCTACGTCGACTCGTCTTCAGGCGGCGAGGAGGAGGGTAACGTCGGGAAAGACGTGGGAATCTCTCCTCCGACGGTCCAGACAAAGGGTGATGTCAGAGGTTCACCTGCTGTTCCTCGGGAAACCCCGTCCGCCGAGCTTCTTGAAGCCGATGCAGGCGGTTCGGGCTCCTCGCCCCATACTGGCGATCCTGACCCTGAATCCATGTTGAGGGCCATGGCTTCTGGCCGAGCCTATATTGGGGAGGATCATTGGAGCCACCTCAGGACCGGGACCGTGTCTGACCGACTCTGCAATTTTTTCAACAGTGCCTCTTATGTAAGTAGCGCCTTAGTAACATGTGGTATTTCGTATTCCTTCCTTACTTTTCGTTATTTTTATTTACTGTTGACTTGCTGCAGATGGTGGCTGAAATGTCTGGGGCTTGTCAAGCTGGTGAAGCCCAAGCAGATAGAATAAAGCGGCTAGAAGCCCAGTTGAAGGAGAGCGAGGACCGCTGTTCTCGGGCTGAGCTGGCTAGCCGAGAGGGGGCTAGGTCGAGTCAGGTGCTCTTGGATCAATGCCTGGCCCGGCAACTGGAGGCTGAACAGCGAGCATCTTCCGCTGCCGAGGAGGTCCAAATTTTGAAGGATCAGCTATCATCCGTTCAGGGCGCTTTGCTCCATGCTGAGCAGTCCGCAGAAGACGCCAAGTCTGCATACGAACGCCGAATCGAAGACTTGGAGCGTCAGGCCTTGACGGTTAGGTCCCTATCGAAGGAAGCTAGGCTGGAGCTGGAACTACAAAGTGTTGATCGGTTTAAGAGGTCTCCAGCCTATGATGCTTTGCTTCTGCGTGAGTTCCAGCGGGGGATGGTCTCGGCTGGTGAATTTTTCAAGCAGAAGAATAGGGCGACTGATCGGGCTAGGGCCAACTGGAGCCTATCAATCAAAAAGCATGTGGATACCTCTCTGGAGTCTCTTCGGGCCCAGATGAGGGAGTGGCGAGCGTATTGCAGAAGTAAAGGTAAAGCGCCACATCCCATGCACCTCGAGGTTCCTTCCGCTGACTCCTTCTCCACGTTTTATGCCTGTGAAAAGGCCGGGATCGACAACGAGACGCCCGATTTGGGACCTGTTCCCGGGGTTGACTATGCCGACTAGATCGTCGACGAGGAGGAGGATGTCATTATTTGGCCTTCGGACGACAGCTTGCTGAGCGAGTATGTGATGGAGCCTGATCCTGATGTCGGCGGAAGCAGCTCCCGACCCCCGGCGCCACCCTCCTGAGCTTCATGACTTCAAGCCCCTCTTTTTTGTAGCGGTGTAACCAGCTGTAAATATTTGTATAATTATACCTGTATAACTATACCTGCATATTTGTATACTTTTATCATGTATAGACGAATTTTTTCATATATATAAATGGATTTTTCCTCAGTTTTGATCTAAATTCTTTATTTGGAATTCTGAATTTAGTCAGATTTCTTCGAACTTGTGGATCTTCAGGGGTTTAGTCCTTCGGGAATCCTTGAACTTATCTTGACTTGGTGCCTTATTTCCCGGCATTTTAGTCGGGTAGGCCGAGTATCTTATTTAACCGGTAATTAGTTTCAGCCGAGTATCTCATGTAACTGGCCTTTAAACAACTTTAAACCGTGTATATTATTTAACTGGTAGTTAGTTTCAGCCGAGTATCTCATGTAACTGGCCTTATCGTTTGAGTTTTTGATTTCTTGCCTCAACGTTACGCCGAGGCTCGCCACGGCCATACGTCAAGGTCCTTGCACAAGTCACCTAGGACGTCTCCCGGTTTTATCTGTGCAAGGTTTTGCCGAATCGTTGGGGTACTTTATACAGGCCAACACGGCTGCGCGTCTCACTAGCCTTTCTAGCGGCGCTCCGAGCAGTTTTCCAGTTTATTCTGGTGCCTCGGTTTTGCCTCTCTGCTAAGGGACACTTTTTTATCGCTTTAGCAAGGCGGGCATGCTACTACAGCTTTTCCGCCCTTCGGGCGCCACTCGTCCACTCTTTCGTGGGTTTATGGCGCCCATATTTTCTGGTTTATTCGACCAACCTTTGGTGGGCTGCTGTCGAAGTTTTGCTCATGGATTATCAATTCTGTTGGATTACTCTGTACTAGCAACTGAACTTTATTGAATGATCAACATGAATTTTGTTAAATGAACATAACTATGAAACTAAGAAATAGACCTGATATAATAAAGGCAGAGACTAAAAAACAGAGTTTAAAACAGAATAAGTCTTTGGTAATAAATGCGGTCGGGCCCTTCAAGGATAGAAGATCTTTAGATATTGTGCGTTGCATGGTCGGGGTACCAGACTTCCCTCTGGTCGGGCTATCATGTAGGCCTCATGTCCTACGACCCCCTTGATGATATACGGCCCTTCCCGTTTATCGGCAAGAGATCCCGAGGACTTATCTTTGGTGTTTGGGGACACTCTTCTTAGCACCAAGTCTCCGAGTTGGAATCTCCGCTCACGAACGTGTGAATTGTAATACCTCGCAGCCCTTTGCTGGTACGCGGAATTTCTGACTTGTGCCATATCTCTGATTTCCTCTAGTTCGTTTAAGTTCTGCTGCAGCATATCTATATTGTGCTCGGGGCTGTATAACTGTATCCTGGGGGATATGAAAGTTGTTTCTGCTGGGATTACAGCTTCTGTCCCAAACGCCAGCGCGAAAGGAGTCTCCCCTGTGGACGTCCTCATTGTTGTTCGGTATGCCCATAACACCTCGGGCAGTTTATCCGCCCAGCCGCCCTTCTTTGCCTCTAATTTTGCTTTCAGTGTATGTTTGATCACTTTATTCACAGCCTCTATCTGACCATTGGTTTGAGGGTGAGCCGGTGATGCGTAGTAGTTCGCGATCTTGAATTCTTCACACATTTCTCTGAACTTTTTGTTGTCGAACTGGGTTCCATTGTCTGTTATGATGATGTTCGGGATTCCGAACCTATATATGATGTTCTTCTTGACAAAGCTGGTGGTGTTTGCCTCTGTAATGTGCACAAGTGCTTCTGCTTCTGCCCATTTGGTGAAATAGTCCACCGCCACAATGGCGTGCTTTGCCCCTCCCTTTGTTCCTGTGGGCATTGGCCCTATTAGGTCGAGTCCCCACATGGCGAAGGGCCACGGTGAAGTTAGACTTCTGAGTAACTCTGGGGGCTGTCGAATATCGTTTGCTATTCTCTGGCATGTCTCGCAGCTCTCGGAGAATCGCTGCGCCTCTGCGAAAAGGGTCGGCCAGTAGAAACCTTGTATGAGTACCTTGTGTGCTAGGCTTTTACCCCCAGTATGGTTCCCACACACTCCACTATGGACACTTTTTAGGATTTTTTCAGTTTCTTCGCCGGTCACACATCTTTGCAGTACTTTCGAGAATCCTCTCCTGTATAATTCCCCCCTCAGGATTGTATACCGGGTTGACCTGTATCTAATGCGTTTCGCTTCCACTGCATCCTCCGGTAATATGTTTTCCTCTAAGTACTTCCTGAGTTTGTATGTCCAGTCGCTTGGGCTTGGCCGGATCTCTGCTACCATGATTTCCTCTGATTCTACTGTACTCGGCTTAGTCAGATGTGCCACTGGTATTGCTTTGGATCTGATGCTCGTGATGGCTGAAGCTAACTTGGATAAAGCATCTGCTTTTTCGTTTTCTTCCCGAGGGATCTGAGAGATTTTGTACACTTTGAACTTTCTGAGTAGCCTTTTTGCCATGTCCAAATAAGCTATCATGTGCTCTTCCCTTGCCTGGTACTCGTCCAGTACTTGATTAACCACGACTTGTGAATCGCTGTAAATTTCCAGCTCATCTGCCCCTAATGCTATGCAAACCCTTAGGCCGGCCAACAAGGCCTCATACTCTGCTTGATTGTTGGTTGCTTTGAAATCGAACCTCATGGCACATTCCACGGCATCCCCCTCGGGGGTTGTTATGACTATTCCGGCCCCGCTGCCGTGTGTGTTCGATGATCCGTCCACATGCAATTTCCACTGAAGTTTTTCAATCCGTTCTCCCTCCATTGCCCTCCTTACCTCGGCATCGGGCTCGGTGAATTCTGCTATAAAGTCTGATACTGCCTGTCCTTTAACTGCCGCTTTAGGTGTGTATTTGATGTCGTATTCGCTCAGCTCCACGGCCCATTTGGTCAATCTTCCCGACACCTCCGGCTTTTGAAGGATTAGTTTTAGTGGACAGTCTGTGTATACTTCTATTGCATGCGCTTGGAAATATGGCCTCAGTTTCCTGGCCGATGTGACCAGTGCTAATGCTATTTTTTCTGCTGGAGAATACCTGGTTTCTGCCGGTAACAGTGCCTTGCTTGTGTAGTACACTGGCTTTTGTACCCCCTCTTCTAACCGTATTAACACCGAACTTGTCGCCACCTCCGTGACCGACAAATACAAGTATAATGTTTCTCCTACCACCGGTTTTGAGAGGATGGGTGCTCGCCCCAAATATTCCTTCAATTTCTGGAATGCTTCTTCACATTCTGCACTCCATTCGAGCCCTTTTCCCTTTTTTATTGCCCTGAAGAAGGGAGCGCATTTGTCTGTTGACTTAGCAATGAACCGATTGAGCGACGCGAGACATCCCGTCAGCCTTTGTACGTCTTTCAACGTCTTTGGTGAAGCCATTCCTTCTAGTGCTCTGATCTTTTCGGGATTCACCTCAATTCCTCTTTGGTGAACCTGAAAACCCAGAAACCTCCCCGAGGGTACTCCGAACACGCATTTATTGGGATTGAGCTTCATCTTATATTTCCTCAGAACATCGAAGGTTTCCTTCAAATCCTCCGAGTGTTTTTCTGCCGTAGTGCTCTTGGTCAGCATGTCATCCACATAGACTTCCATGTTTCTCCCAATCTGCCGAGCAAACATCCGGTTCACCAACCTTTGGTATGTTGCTCCAGCATTTTTCAATCCGAAAGGCATCACTTTGTAGCAATACAGCCCTTGATCCGTGGTGAAAGATGTTTTTTCTTCATCTGCTTTATTCATCCGAATCTGGTTGTATCCCGAGTATGCATCCATGAAGCTTAGCAGTTGGTATCCTGCCGTTGCATCTACCAACTGGTCAATTCTTGGTACTGGAAAACTATCTTTTGGGCAGGCCCTGTTCAAGTCAGTGAAATCTACACACATCCTCCATTGATTGTTCTTCTTCTTGACCAATACTACGTTGGCTACCCACTCCGGGTATTTGACCTCCCTTATTGATCCTGCTGAAAGTAACTTCTCCACCTCCTTCTTAATTGCAGCGCTTCCCTCTGGATTGAACAACCTTCTCTTTTGCACCACTGGTCGGGACTCTGGGTTGGTAGAAAGACAATGTGATATCACCTTTGGGTCTACTCCTAGCATATCCTCGTGACCCCAAGCAAAAACATCCTTGTAACCTCTTAGCAATGTGGTCAGTTGGGCTTTGACATGTCCACTTAAGCTTGCTCCTATCTTCACTGTCTTGCTCGGATCCGCTGGATTCAGGACTATTTGTTCGGTCAACTCATCCTTTCTGACTTCGGGTTCTTCTCTGGGATCCAATTCAAACTCTTTTGGCACTTCTGCCTGCTCTTCAGGTTCTTCCACTTTTTGTTGGGTTGTTACCTCGTACATTTGGTGTACTTCCCTGTCTTTGTATACTGACAAATTTGCTCTTCGGGCCATCTCTTGTGACCCCTTCACTACTCCTACTCCATACCCAGTCGGGAATTTCATCATGAGAGCATAAGTTGCCGTCACTGCTTTGGTTTTATTCAAAAATGGTCGGCCTAATAAAGCATTGTACGGCCAGTTTTCCGTATCCACCACCACAAAGTCGAGCAGCACAGTCTTTTGGCAAGGGGTCGTCCCAATCTTCACGGGCAATTTCACTGTTCCCAGCAACCTTACTTCGACTCCCCCGAATCCTCTAAGGGGTGTGGGAAACGGCTGTAGGTCTTTCCTGTCCAGCCTCAGCTGGTCATATACCTCCGCACTTAGGATGTCCGCTGAACTCCCATTGTCAATCAAGATTCGATGAACTTCTCGGTGACCGATCCGCGCTCCAATTACCAAAGCATCATTTGGCTTAACATCCACTCCATGTGAGTCAGCTTCTGTGAATATGATCGGGTCCCATCCCTCTTTGATTCTTTTCGGGTCGGGTTCAATGGAATTGATATCTAAATCTCTCCGTGCCTCCATGGCCTCCCGAATTTCTTGGGTCCTTTCCCTGTTACTCCGGCCAGTTGCCGGTCCTCCAAAGATGGTGTTAATTGCTCCTTCATCCTCAGCTTTCTTTGGACTGAATTTTCTTGCCCGCCCGTCCTGCCGGCTATCCTTTTGTCCATCCGTCTTATCCACCTTCTTGAGGACGATGTCTTTCAGGTGTCCTTCCCTGATGAGGGTTTCAATATGGTCCCTTAATTGGAAACATTTGGATGTCTCGTGCCCGTTCTCCTTATGGAAACGGCAATACTTGGTGGTGTCCCTCCGGGCATATGTTGACTGCCTAGGAGGTTCTTTTGACATGTTCTTCTCCTCTAGGATTGCCAAGATTTCACCTTGGTCTTTTTTCAGGGGGGTGTAGTTTGTATATCTACCTTGGAACTTCTGCCGTGGCTGATCGGTTCTCGGGTCGTATGCTCGCCGTCCATCCCGACCATCCCGCGTTTTGTTCTTCTGTTTGTCTCCTTTAGTGTCGGGCGCCCTTGTTTGGTCCTTGGTCTTGGTCCCCTCTGGGCGACCGCCATGCATGAAGTAACCCCCTGTGGCAATTTCTTCCTCTTCAGCCAGGGCGTACCCCCCTGCCATGTCCATCATATCAGCGTAGCTGGTTAGTCGGGCTCTTCTGAGGTCAAATGATAATTGGCCATTTTGAAGGTTGTTGATGAACGCAGCAATTATTGCTTCGTCATTTGCACTCCCGATCTCGGACACTTCCTGACCAAATCTCCCCAGATATTTCTTTAGTGACTCGTCCTTTCCCTGTCTGAGTTGGGACAAGTGAGCTACCGATTTCTTCCTATGCACATTCCCGAGGAACTGCCTTGAGAAAGCTTTGCTCAGCTCGCCAAAGCTGCTTATGCTTGCTGCTGGTAATCTACCAAACCACCGGGAGCCTAGATCCCCAAGAGTCTGAGGAAAATTCAAACATAGCAGCGCGTCATTGTGGACATATTGTGCCATAGCGCTCCTATACCTCCGAACGTGTTCTTTTGGATCAGTATCTTTCTTGAACAGCTCCACGTGTGGCATCCTGAACCTCTCCGGGAAAGGTGTCCTCAGGATCCCATTAGTGAAAGGGCTCCCGGATTCGTCATCCGACAGCTCATTGCGCCCATATCGCCTGACTAAAGCATCTATTTGTCGGCGGTTGTTCTGAACTTCCCGGGTCAGACTTTGTATGAGTATATCTCTATCTCCTTCTGGCTCCCCTACCGCATTGAAATTTTGACTTATGGTCAATTTTTGACCCCTTTCTTCCGGATTCGACTCTCTGCGATCTTGGTTTAGGCCATGCAGCCGTACTGTGCCCCTTTGGCGTTTGCGGTGACGATTCTGCTCACTTTCTTCCGAAGATGAGGACCGGCCTCTTCGGTGACTGCGCCTCCTGGGGTGATCCTGATTTGCAACTATTCGATCCTGATCATAACCCTTGTCAGAATCATTCCCCTCTCTACGCTCCCTACTCCTCTTATCCACCCTTTCGGATAGTATTTCTGGCCTGCCTATAGGATCGTCTCGCTGTTAGGGGTGCATCAGGCGTTGGTATCACTACTGCAGAACGCAGTCTCGCAGCTTGCTGGTTTGGAATGGACAAGCTGTGAGGCGACATCAAACCTCCCGTGGTGGAAAGGTCAATTCCTTGTTTTGCTGCGTCTGATATAAGTTGTTGCAGAGAAGCATGAAATCGCTGCGTGATTTCTTCATTAGTTGTGGGGAAACGTTGAATACCTGCCAGGGCAGCTGACTGGTCCGTTGTCATTAGGGTGGCATCCGCTGTATTGAGCGTGGTGTCATCCTCCAGCTCATTACTTGGCACGCCTTGACTGTACCTGGAATCACTACCATCTCCTTCGCCAGCCATTGTTATCACAAATTTCTGGTCCCCCTTCCTTCTAGCGCCAATTGTTGACGGTGATTTTTGGTGGTCACCGAGTCAACGATTTACCTTATGAATTGTTATGAATTATGAACTTGGATGATTGAAAATAAGAGAAATAAACTAGGAATCACAAGCGATTACGTGGTAAAACTCCAAGGGTTGGAGAAACATCCACGGTTTGTTGCCTAAGCAATGAAGCCAAATCCACTATGAAGAAGAATTACAAGAATGCTGTATTACAATCTCTCTCTCTCTAGCTCTTTCTCTCCCCTCGTTTTTGCGTAAAGAAGGGGTATTTATACATGTTTAATTAGGGTTTTGGTATGTGGTGCCCTAATTGTGAGTTGTAATCCTTAACGGATTCGGACTCTCATTTTTTTGTATATTTCCTGATTTGGTTGAATCCAAGTCTAATTCTGATTCTGATTCTGATTCCTCCTCCTTCATTCACGGAAAATCTATTTGCTTCCTTATTTGAACTCTGCAGCCACTGTCGCTTATCATGGAGTTGCTTGTTGCTGATTGCACCCAAAGTTTGGAATATGGGCGCTGGTGACTATCTGTTTTCATTGATTCCCGACTACACCGTGTCCTTGCCCGAGTAAGGTTTATTGCCCGAGCAACTCGCCTTTGTTGGTGGTCGGGAAACTTCCTCTTTTTCCGAGCAGGTTTTCATGGGGGAATTCTTGCTCCGTCAGTTGACTTTCTTTTGACCTTGCTTACGTGGCTTTATATTGTGATGACGTGTCTTCCACGGCTATTTTTGCCTATAACATAACCAATGGAGGATGTGTGTGGATTTCACTGACCTAAACAAGGCTTGCCCGAAAGACAGTTTTCCACTACCAAGGATCGACCAGTTGGTAGATGCAACGGCAGGATACGAGTTGCTAAGTTTCATGGACGCCTACTCGGGGTATAATCAGATCCGGATGAACAAAGCAGACGAAGAAAAAACATCTTTCACCACGGATCAAGGTCTGTATTGCTACAAAGTGATGCCGTTCGGGTTAAAAAACACTGGAGCAACGTACCAAAGGTTGGTGAACCGGATGTTTGCTCGGCAGATTGGGAGAAACATGGAAGTCTATGTGGACAACATGCTAACCAAGAGCACTACAGCAGAAAAACATTCGGAGGATTTGAAGGAAACTTTCGATGTCCTGAGGAGATATAAAATGAAGCTTAATCCCAGTAAATGTGTGTTCGGAGTACCCTCGGGGAGGTTTCTAGGCTTTCAAGTTCACCAAAGAGGAATTGAAGTGAATCCCGAGAAGATCAGAGCACTGGAAGGAATGGCTTCATCAAAGACATTGAAAGATGTACAAAGGCTGACGGGATGTCTTGCATCACTCAATCGGTTCATTGCCAAATCATCAGACAAGTGCGCTCCATTCTTCAGAGCAATAAAAAAGGGAAAAGGGCTCGAATGGAGCATAGAATGTGAAGAAGCCTTTCAGAAGTTGAAAGAATATTTGGGGAGAGCGCCCATCCTCTCAAAACCGGTGGTGGGAGAAACATTATACTTATACCTGTCGGTCACGGAGGTGGCGACAAGTTCAGTATTAATCCGGTTAGAAGAAGGGATACAAAAACCAGTGTATTACACAAGCAAGGCATTGTTACCAGCAGAAACCAGGTATTCTCCGGCAGAAAAAATAGCGCTAGCACTAGTCACGTCGGCTAGGAAACTGAGGCCATATTTCCAAGCGCATACGATAGAGGTATACACTGACTGCCCATTGAGATTAATTCTTCAAAAGCCGGAGGTGTCGGGAAGGCTGACCAAATGGGCAGTGGAACTGAGCGAATATGACATCAGATACACACCTAAAGCAGCCATCAAAGGACAGGCGGTATCAGATTTCATAGCAGAATTCACCGAGCCCGATGCCGAAGTAAGAAGGACAATGGAAGACAAACGGACTGAAAAACTTCAATGGAAATTGCATGTGGACGGATCATCGAACACACACGGCAGCGGGGCAGGAATAGTCATAACAACCCCGAGGGAGATACCGTGGAATGTGCCATGAGATTCGATTTCAAAGCAACCAACAACCAAGCAGAGTATGAAGCCTTGTTGGCCGGCCTAAGGGTCTGCATAGCATTAGGGGCATATGAGCTGGAAATTTACAGCGATTCACAAGTCGTGGTTAATCAAATACTGGACGAGTACCAGGCGAGGGAAGAGCACATGATAGTTTATTTGGACATTGCAAAAGGGCTACTTAGGAAGTTCAAAGTGTACAAAATCTCTCAGATCCCTCGGGAAGAAAACGAGAAAGCAGATGCTTTGTCCAAATTAGCTTCAGCCACCACGAACATTAGATCCAAAGCAATACCAGTGGCACATCTGACTAAGCCAAGTACAGCAGAATCAGGGGAAACCATGGTAGCAGAGATCCGGCCAAGCCTAAGCGACTGGACATACAAACTCAGGAAGTACTTGGAGGAAAACATACTACCAGAGGATACAGTGGAAGCAAAACGCATCAGATACAGGTCAACCCGGTATACAATTTTAAGGGGAGAATTATACAGGAGAGGATTCTCGAAAGTACTGCAAAGATGTGTGGCCGGCGAAGAAACCAAAAAAATCCTAGAAAGTGTCCACAGTGGAGTGTGTGGGAACCATACTGGGGGTAAAAGCCTAGCACACAAGGTACTTAGGCAAGGTTTCTACTGGCCGACCCTGTTCGCAGAAGCGCAGGGATTCGCCGAGAGTTGTGAAACATGCCAAAGAATAGCAAACGATATTCGGCGACCCCCAGAGTTACTCAGAAGCCTAACCTCACCGTGGCCCTTCGCCATGTGGGGACTCGACCTAATAGGACCAATGCCCACAGGAACAAAGGGAGGGGCAAAACACGTCATTGTGGCGGTGGACTACTTCACCAAATGGGCAGAAGCGGAAGCACTGGTACACATAACGGAGGCAAACACCACTAGCTTTGTCAAGAAGAATATCATATATAGGTTCGGGATCCCGAGTATCATTATAACTGACAACGGAACCCAGTTCGACAATAGGAAGTTCAGAGAAATGTGTGAAGAATTCAAGATCACGAACTATTACGCATCACCAGCTCACCCTCAAACCAATGGTCAGACAGAGGCTGTGAATAAAGTGATCAAGCATACGCTGAAAGCGAAACTAGAGGCAAAGAAGGGTGGCTGGGCGGACAAACTGCCCGAGGTGCTGTGGGCGTACCGAACAACGATGAGGTCGTCCACCAGGGAGACTCCTTTCGCGCTGGCATTCGGGACAGAAGCTGTAATCCCAGCAGAAACAACTTTTACATCCCCCAGGATACAGTTATACAACCCCGAGCACAATATGAATATGCTGCAGCAGAACTTAGACGAACTTGAGGAAATCAGAGATACGGCACAGGTCAGAAATTCCGCGTACCAGCAAAGGGCTGCGAGGTATTACAATTCCCACGTTCGTGAGCGGAGATTTCAACTCGGAGACTTGGTGCTGAGAAGAGTGTCCCCAAACACCAAAGACAAGTCCTCAGGATCTCTCGCCGATAAGTGGGAAGGGCCATACATCATCAAAGGGGCTGTAGGACACGGGGCCTACATGATAGCCCGACCAGAGGGAAGTCTAATACCCCGACCATGCAACGCACAATATCTAAAGATCTTCTACCCTTGAGAGGTCTGACCGCGTTTTTATAACGCAACTTATTCTGCTTTAGCCCGTGTTTTAGTTTCTGCCTTTATTATTTCGGGTCTATTTCTTAGTTTCATAATCATGTTCATCTAACGAAATTCATGTTGATCATTCAATAAAGTTCAGTTGCTAGTACGGAGTAAGTCAACAGAATTGATAATCCATGAGCAAAATTTCGACAGCGGCCCACCAAAAGTTGGTCGAATAAATCGAAAAATACGGGCGCCATAAAACCGCGAAAAAGCGGACGAGTGTTGCCCGAAGGGCGAAAAAGCTATAGTAGCATGCCCGCCTAGCTAAAGCGATAAGAACGTATCCCTTAGCAGATAGGCAAAACCGAGGCACCAGAATGAACTGGAAAACTGCTCGGAGCGCCGCTAGAAAGACTAGTGAGACGTGCAGCCGTGTTGGCCGGTACAAAGTACCCCAACGATTCGGTAAAACCTTGCACAGATAAAACCGGGAGACATCCTAGGTAACTTGTGCAAGGACCTTGACGTATGGCCGTGGTGAGCCTCGACGTAACGTTGAGGTAAGAAATCATGAGATACTCGGCCGAAGCTAACCACCAGTTAAATAAGATACGCGGTTCAAATTGATTTAAAGGCCAGCCACATGAGATACTTGGCCAAAACAAGTTACCAGTTAAATAAGATACGCGGTTCAAACTGTTTGAAAGCCAGTTACATGAGATACTCGGCCGAAGCTAACCACCAGTTAAATAAGATACGCGGTTCAAATTGATTTAAAGGCCAGCCACATGAGATACTTGGCCAAAACAAGTTACCGGTTAAATAAGATGCTCGGTTTACCCGACTAAAATGCCAGAAGATAAGGCACCCGGTCAAGGTAAAGATAGGGATTCCTGAAGGACTAAAATCCATAAGGATCCAAAAGTTCGAAGAATGCGAGTACAGGCAGACGAAATAAATTTAGATCGGCCCATTCGGGCATTCACACGTTCTTATAAAACTCGCTTGAGAAAAAAATCCGTATGTATATACGTGAAAAGAATACAAATATACAAGTGTAGTTGTATAAATACGGTTACAAATAATTACACTGTTAGTCGGCTACAAAAGAAACTTAAAACTTAAAGTTAAATGATCAAGAGGGTGGCGCTAGGGGTCGGGAGCTGCTTCCGCCGATATCTGGATCAGGCTCCATCACGTACTCGCTCAGCAGGCTTTCATCCGAGGGCCAAACAATGACATCCTCCTCCCCATCGACCATCCAGTCGGTATAATCAACCCCGGGGACGGGTCCCAAATAGGGTGTCTCGTTGTCGATCCCCGCCTTTTCACAGGCATAGAAAGTGGAGAAGGAGTCAGCGGAAGGAACCTCGAGATGCATGGGATGTGGCGCTTTACCCTTACTTCTGCAATACGCTCACCACTCCCTCATCTGAACCCGAAGAGATTCCAGAGAGGTATCCACATGCTTTTTGATTGATAAGCTCCAGTTGGCCCTGGCCCGATCAGTTGCCCTATTCTTCTGCTTGAAAAATTCCCCAGCTGAGACCATTCCTCGCTGGAACTCGCGTAGAAGCAAAGCATCATAGGTAGGAGACCTCTTAAATCGATCAACATTTTGTAATTCAAGCTCCAGCCTAGCTTCCTTCGATAGGGACCTAACTGTCAAGGCCTGACGCTCCAAGTCTTCGATTCGGCGTTCGTAAGCAGACTTGGCGTCTTCAGCGGACTGCTCAGCCTGAAGCAAAGTGCCCTGAGCGGATGATAGCTGATCCTTCAAAATTTGGACCTCCTCGGCAGCGGAAGATGCTCGCTGTTCAGCCTCCAGTTGTCGAGCCAGGCATTGATCTAAAAGCACCTGACTCGACTTAGCCCCCTCTCGGCTAGCCAGCTCAGCCCGAGAACAGCGGTCCTCATTTTCCTTCAGCTGGGCTTCTAGCCGTTTTATTCTTTCTGCCTAGGCTTCACCAGCTTGACAAGCCCCAGACATCTCGGCCACCATCTGCAGCAAGTCAACAGTGAATAAAAAAAATAACGAAAAGCAAGAAAGAAATATGAAATACCGCCATGTAACTAAGGCACTACTTACGTAAGAGGCACTGTTAAAAAAAATTACGGAGTCGGTCAGAAACGGTCCCGGTCCTGAAGTGGCTCCATTGATCCTCCCCAATATAGGCTCGGCCAGAAGCCATGGCCCTCAACATGGATTCAGGGGCAGGATCATCAGTATGGGGTGAGGAACCCGAACCACCAGCATCGGTTTCAGGAAGCTCGGCGGACGAGGCTGCCCGAGGAATAGCAGTTGAACCTCCCACATCACCCTTTGTCTGGACCATCGGAGGAGAGATGCCCTTGTTTTTCCCAACATTACCCTCCCCCTCATCGCCTGAAGACGAATCGACATAGGCAACTACTCGGGGAATTTTATGGGCAGCTCGGCCAGAAGAAAACGAGGCTTTTCTTTTCCCAAGCTGCCTCGCCTCAGCACTGCTGCCCTCGGGAGCAGAAGGAACAGCAGAAGCCGGAATCCCTTGAGTTACCACACCCGAGTGTTGCTCAGCTGTTTCAACATCTCGAGGAGCAACATAGGGTGTATTCACAGCGGCGGGAATGAAAGAGTCGACTCCACCAGCAAGAGTTGTTTGATCGGAGTCAGAGGGGCACCCCACTTTCTCTTTCCCTTTTGAAGGACCCTTTCGGCTGTCCAGATCAGCTTCGGTCCTACTTACTCCAAAGCCTTCCGGATCAGCAGTGCTCTCTTTTGAATATACGGTCGTTTCTTGACCATGGATCCCTTCGGGCATATACTCGGGCACCCCCTCTTCATCATCATCCTCGGGAAGACCTTCGGGAGCGCTCCCTTCAGACTTATCATCGGGAGGAGCTATTCCAGCGTCTCACTGGCGAAGAGCCTCTTTCCTGCTAGCCTCCACGACTCCTTTCATTCGCCGCGCTAGAGCATCGCAGACCACGACCACATCATATACTTCAAAAAGAAAAAGAGAAGGGAGCCCGAGTCAGTAGACTAGTACAAAGATAAAAGACAGAATAAAAGATACAACGCAACTTACGGCATCTGCGGCGTGCAGAAATCTGAGGGAAAAGGCGAGCTGTAATCATCTTTCCCTCATTGTACAGATAGGGTTTACCCCTTTTCTCCAAGGGGCGGACGGCAGCCCGAGCCAAAGTCTTCAGCTCCTCGTCGGTGAAGGCGGAAGTTACATGGTTCCATTGGGGCGAACAAAAATACCGAGGAACCCTGCAGGTCATCCGGGTGCCATCCAGATCAAAACTGATTGATTGGCCCCAACGTCCACCCACAAAGAACCAGCTGTTCTTCCAGAATTTGTTTGAGGTGGGGAAGCCCCAAACGAATCCCTTCATTTTCTCATCGGTGGTCGGCTCGATCTCGCCCTTGACCACAACATCTTTTGGGATCCAGAACTCGGGCTGAGTCGATTGAAGAAAATAGACCCCGGACTTTCCCACGGGCCTTAGGGAGTAAAAGTGTCGGATTTCACGAGGAGTGGGAGGTGGCCGCTTCATCCTGTGCCACATGTGCCACATGCACATCAAAATCCGATAGCTGTTTGGAGTTAGCTGAGCCGGGGCAATTCGGGCCTCAGCCAAAAACCAAGTGATGAACGGCTGGAGAGGAAGAGTGACACCGCAGGCGAGCATCGCCCCTTAAATCGCCACGTGGCCAGGTGGAGGGTTCCAGGCAGCCCGACCTTCAGCAGGGATTAGCGAAATCACGTCGCCATCCAGATCGAACCGCCGCATATACCTACTTACCTCCTCAGGGCCGACCACATTTGGCTCGACATCATAAGCGCATATGCGCTCGGGAGAGAAAGGAATGCGAGCAGCCCTATGCTCTTCTTCGACGTCGTTCTCAACAACCCTCTGGGTCCCAACTCGGCTCTCCAGCGAGTGAGAGTCTTTGTAAACTTTACGAGTACTCATCTTTTTTCCCGGTCGTCTCCAAGGCCGAGTGTCAGCTGTAGAGGATGAAAAATCCGACCAATCTGCTGGCTGATAGTCGGGAGGCGATGAGTCCGAGGAAACAGAATGAACTTCAGGGGGAGGTGGAGCCTCGGGAGGAATAGAGCTTTCACGGTAAACTGCAGAAACGTCAGCGTCAATGAAATGCGGCTGGTCAAAGAGAGGTGGTTTCAATAAATTGTGGACTACAGATGCAGTGTGTGCATCATGTTGCTCAATAGCAATCATACCAACAGTATAAAGACGGTACCTAGTTGCAGAATCCATGAGAACTAACCTCGATATAATGAGAGACGGAGACGAAGAAAACCGCAGAAAAAATCTTCGAGAGAGAGCCTGGGAGTTGAAGCAGAAGAACTCAGAAAGAGCTGGAGAAGTGGTTGAAGCAGAAGAACTCAACAAAAACCAAGAGGTGTGGTTGAAGCAGATGAAGATGCGGTTGCAGTAAATGAACTCAATAAACAAGGGATGCGAGTAAGTTCTTCAGAGAACGCACAAAGATTGTAGAAAATAAAGTAAATAAAAGAGAAAAAGCGCCACCACTGCCGGTTTATATAGGCAGCACATTGATTTCAAAAAGACACGAAACCCTAGGAGAAACACGAAGAAGCGGGAAAGCAGAGGAGTGCGGATGATGATGTAGTCCACACGCGAGCGAACAGAAAGGCCATGTCCCATAAATGCGCCGTACCACAGCCAAAGAAGAAAGGACAAGTGGCAACTGAAGAGCGCCTTGAGCCGCCAGTAAGCAGAAGCGTCACCATCAAAAGATTTCTGAAATGATTGATAAATCGAATGTGTGCGGTCGTAATTAAGACACGTCATTTAATAGCTTTGAAGCAAACAAGGGTACATTAATACAGAAGAAGACAAACAAGGACTAGTTGTAAGGACTAGTTATAGTATGAAGTTAAATATTTGACTCGAAGGGAACTAACTCAGCATGATCGGCACAAATATTTAAGGGGGTATTGTTATAGGTAAAAATAGTCGTGGTAGACACGTCATCACAATATAAAGCCACGTAAGTAGGATTAAAGGAAAGTCAATTAACGGAGCAGGAATTCCCCCATGAAAACCTGTTCGGGAAAAGAGGAAGCTGCCCGACCACCAGCAAAGACGAGTTGCTCGGGCAATAAATCTTATTCAGGCAAATACTCGGTGTAGTCGGGAATCAATGAAAACAGATAGTCATCAGCGTCTATATTCAAAACTCTGGGCGCAATCAGCAACAAGCAACTCCACGATAAGCAACAGTGACTGCAGAGTTCAAATAAGGAAACAGATGGATTTACTGTAAATAAAGGAGGAAGAATCAGAATCAGACTTGGATTCAACCAAATCAGGAAATATAAGAAAGAAAGAGAATCCGAATCCGTTTAGGGTTAGAACACACAATTAGGGCACCACATACCAAACCCTAATTAAATATGTATAAATACCCCTTCTTTACGTAAAGAAAAGGGGGACAGAAAAAATAGCTTGAGAGAGATTGTAGTGCAGCATTCTTGTAATCCTTCTTCATAGTGAATTTGGCTTCGTTGTTTAGGCAACAAACCGTGGATGTTTCTCCAACCCTTGGAGTTTTACCACGTAATTGCTTGTTGTTTCTAATTATTTCTTTTGTTTTTAATCATCCAAGCTCATAAATTATAACAATTCAAAAATAAATCATTGACTCGGTGACCACCAAAAATCACCGTCAACAGTGTATACTAACTATCCACCGGTTTTAGAAGGCTACAGTGATGCAAATTGGATTTCTGACAGCACAAAAACCAAATCAACCAGTGGATATGTATTTACATTAGGTGGAGCTGCAGTTTCATGGAAATCCTCTAAGCAGACGTGTATAGCACGATCAACAATGGAATCAGAATTCATAGCGCTAGATAAGGCTGCTGAAGAAGCAGAATGGTTAAGAAATTTTTTGGAGGACATTCCAGTATGGCCTAAGCCTGTGACAGCAATATGTATACTATGTGATAATATGGCAGCTCAAGCTAGAGCCAAAAATACTGTATACAATGGCAAGTCAAGGCATATTAGGCGTAGACACAATACCATCAGACAATTGCTCTCAAATGGAATTATTTCTATTCAATATGTGAAGTCAAAGGAAAATATTGCAGATCCTTTGACAAAAGGCCTACCAAGAGAGCAAATAAAGTTGACATCGAGGGGAATGGGTTTAAAGCCAATTGAATGAGTCGAATCAGGCGGAAACCTAACCTAGTAGATTGGAGATCCCATGGTCTAGGTTCAATAGGCAAACTAGCTTGATAAAAACTCAAATAACAATAACATACATTTTACTCATTCCTATGATAGTTGGTATGTTATAAAAAGAAGTATAGGGCATGCTTTACATTTAATGACATTGATAGTATAATATTATATATCTTAAATGTCACCTATATGATAGTAAATGTGGGGTCGCATTTATGAGAATGAATAAAAGGCTAAATTCTCTAAAGCTATCATGAATACCAGGATATGTTCAGGACCAAAAAGAACACAAACTTATAAACTACAATATTTAAAGTTGTGTTGTGTGTGAGACTTATTGTCTTGATTTACTATCAAAGTGAACAGTTCAAGGTTATTAATTCCACTGCGTCACGAAGTAGATCCGATATGATCTCACTAGGGTAAGTTCAAGTCAATGAGACACTTTTCCTGAAACCTGACACCTCAATTTCTCTCAAAGAATCGATTATTCCAGTTTTAAAATGTGGTCTTGATTTTCTTTAATCAAATGTGGGGTATTGTTGAAATGGTTTGATTTAAACCATCAATCCCACATCGACAAAAAACAAAGTCTTTTTCTTATATATAAGTGATTATGAGACTACTACAAATCGAATGGCCAACATGCTTGGATTTGGACCCAGGCTTGTTGGAGCTCCCACAAATAGATGATACATGGACTATGGGCTCTTGGGCTCGGGATGCCTTCGGGTGGTGCCTGGGCCTTGGAGGGCCTTGGCCCAAAGGACATCTATTTTTGTATTTTAAAAAATAATTTTTTAAAATTCAAAATTCAAGTTTGTCAGGAAGAGAACTTTTTGTTTTCAATAAACGTTACTTTCTTTCAAAAGTTGTATTTGTTCTAAACAGACATCTCATGTCTTTAAATACAGAAACAAGTTACTTGAAACTTACTTACTAATTTTTTTTTATCTGTCTTCCAAAATTTGAGAGAGAAAAAACACTGTAGTTTGCCAGACTTTTGGGTGAGTGCTTCAACACAGAAGATAGATAGTTGAATCCTGGGGGCAGTCTCCGTTCGTCCTTCAAGCATCGGAAGGGGAGAAATTCTGTCTTAGGACATTACAAATCACTACAAGCCTCTATCTCCAGATTACCAAGTCAGTTTATTAATTGTTATATATATATATATAAACAATTTGCAAATATTCTCTATATATATTCATATACATCACATTTTTTTTTTTTTGGTTCTGCTATTCTCTGTATATTGATTGATTGTCTGTTTCCAACAATAGGAATGTATCTGCATTCTTTCCAAATAAAGTGGCTAAAATTGATCTAGATGCATCTTGTAACTCTACCTCAACACAACACTTGAGTTATAGTGATTACACAAATGTCATTATGTAATTTTTTATGCATAGCACAATATACATTATAAAGAGCAAGTAAAATTAAAGTGAAAGTTTAAAGAACATTGAACTATCCAAATAATGGTAAAAAAAATGTAATAGTTGCTAATAAAAACTGTATGGTTTGTTTTAACATAATTTGTTCTCTAGTTCACGCTAGAATAAAAAGATCAATATAAACCCAAACAATTGTAATACTGAAACACTTCCAAACAAACATTTTTTAGTGTCAACGCCACCCCCACAAAAAAGATTGATTAAAAATCAATGAAAACATGAAAATGAGTGGATTAAACATGTAGATTAAGCACAAATCTATAGCGGCCAACATAAAGAAAAACAATCACGTTGATTGAATTATATGTAAATTCATGAGCTTGACAATTAAAAAATTATTAAATTTTGCTTTAGTGACCTTGACCAGAAATTGATGGATTCTTAAAAACAAATAAGATATTTCAACATCTGAGAAAATCAAACTCTTGTTCAATTATAATTACCTGAAAGTTTATTTGACCACAATTCTTATTCTGTATAGTTATTTACATCTCCAAAAATATTTACATTTAAATGCAACTTGTTATGGTTGGTTTTTATTATTATTATTATGCTATGATTTATCTTTTTGATATCACATTGTTGTTTCTTTTTTATCTTCTTAAATTAAATTGGTATTTCCTCACTTTTTGTAACTCTTTAGAATATCTACTTAGGATTTCATCTCTGGTATTTATCTTGCCTTGTGCAGTTGCTCATGCATAAATTTGGATTTTTGAAGGAACTTTAGCAGTTTAGCCCAAACAATTTTACATTGTTTAAAACATTTACAAGTCTTTCATCTACCAACCACAAGTATAATTTGAAGTTATAGCTACCTGTTAAGTCATGAACTATTTAGCCAAAAGGAAATTGCATTCTTGTATCTCTCTTCCCTTTAAATTTCTCTTGAAATTATAACTCCAACTTAAACTCAAAGACAATTGGAAAATAACATTGTCGCCTTGATAGGTACACTCTTAGAGGAGCACAATTTATATAAATGGTGAAATGGCCACAGAATGATGAATCTCCAATCCACTTAACTTTCCTTTTCTTTTCTTTTTTTCTTTTTTTTGTCAAAGGAAAAAATATATATTATATATTGCAAGGGAAGATAGACAATATACAAGAAAAAAGTTGAATCAGAAATCCTCCCACCATCCAAAAAAGAAAAATCCTTCAACCACTGTGCACGTAACCAAAAGTTTTTATAACTTCCCATAATTAAAGTTATGTGATAAAAACAGAAAGGTATACCTTAAAACTGATTTTAAATCCCAATTTACAACTCTGTAGGTTCTTTCTTTGGTGTTTTGTTTGGCTGTTTTGTTTTTCCTTCCCTGTTTTGTTTCCTGCGGTTGTTGTTGTGGGGTTTCCCCCTCTGCTTTGCGCAGTTGTCAAAAAAAAAATAAATAAATAACATCCATTAGAATGAAGACAATTTATGATTATGTTAGGCAAAACTCTTATGGAAATTTAAACACAACTAAACTTAAGAACACTCAAACAAGAATTGGTTATGAAAAAGAATATGGAATAGAAAATACCTTGGTGCAGTTTTGACATTTTTTTTCGCTTGCAATAAATTACATACAAATGATTCTTCATATTTTGCACCCATTACTTTATTGCATTGGTTGCAAGACATGTACCAGAATTTTTTATTTAAGTTTTTTACTGTCATTGATGCGCTCACCCAAAAATTTACTTGCTACAATTGTATATTTAAACTATCGTAAGTGGATTTCCACCGCTAGACTTTCTCCTTTTGATAAGTGATGCAAGTGGTGAGGTAAATAGGCAAGTGGCCAAGTGATCAAATTAAAGTCTATAAATATAGAGATCCACTTCATTGTAAATGCTAGCTCTCAAAAGTTGAATACAAATTATCCAGTTAATATTCTCTACTCTTTCTCTTCTCATTGTCCAGTTGGGTATTTAGGTTATATTATTATATTGTTTTCGGTTTGATGTAATTATGCCTATAATCAAGGGAACTTAGAGCAATTTGCCATGACAAAAAAATAGACAACATGATGATTTTGAACAAAGTGCAAAGAAAAGGAGAGTTCATAGGGTTTAATGCCTAAAAACAAGTTTAATGGGTAAAATGCAAACTTGTGTAAAGTTCGAGGGGGACCGGTGTTAATAACCTTATTTTATTTTTGTTTTTGAGATTGATTAGTGTTTTTATTTATTTATTTATTATTTATTTTTATGGAATGATTTTTTTTTTTTTTTTGGAATGATTTGTGTTGATTTTGTGGACTTTCATTGGATCTACATCAATGGTTTTTTTTTTTTTTTCTTTTTTAAATTTCTGCTTTTATTTTTTAAAATGTTTTATTTATTTATATATATCTCCCCTTATTATTATTATTTTTTTAAAAAAAATTAAATAAGCTTCAAATGACAAAAATACTCTTAGTCATGACAGTCAAACTTGGTCAACAGTTAAGTTTGACTAACGGTAAGGGATGTGGGGTACCAATTAACAATAAAGTTATTTCCGCATGTAAAAGAGCAAACCTCAAGGGAGTTTGGTGTAATTTGTTCTAGAATTAATGATGAATTTTTACTTGTTATAGGTATTGGGTGAATAAAGAAGAAGAATGAGATCTAAGGATAAGAAAGGTGAGAGAGAGAGAGAGAGAGAGAGAGAGAGAGAGAATTTAGACAGAAAAATTGTTGTAGTTTTTTTTGATAAAATTCCAAAAAACTGTAACAGATTCTAATATAGTTTGTTAGAGAGTAGTCAGGTGTAAAAGGAAGTAATCCTCTATAATAAACTCACCCAACTAACATGAGACCTATATTGGTCACCAAATGACGTCGTACTTAGGGGCAGTGTTCGAAAAATCGAAAAAAAGGGCTGCCTATACGCTAGGCGGACACCGACCGTCCCATATCATCTAAAGCGGCCATTTTAGGCGGCCGAAATAAAATGGACCGATTTTGACTGGAAAAATAGATTGATTTGGCCCAAAAATCGGGCTAATCGAAGTCAAAGTCATTGACTCCGTCTAGTCGTTCAAAACGTGACCATCGATAAAAGTCGTTTGATCGGTCAAACTGACTCCCAAAGGTTGCCACCGCCAGCGAGTGAGTCATCACCACCCCCACCGGAAGCTTCACGAGGCTTCGAAGAATAAAACCCATATGCCAAATGTCCAGATCTGACACCATTCATGACGGAAAAAAAAAAACACATGTTCAAGAAATGAGAACCGAGAAGAAGATGGAGATGAGAGAAGTTTTAGAGAAAATAAAATAAAAAGATGAAGATGACGAGGGGGATGAAGAGAGAGACATATTATCAAGAAAATAAGAGGATAAGATTAAGGAAAAAAAATTGAAAAGTAGCTGGAACGTTGAAGAGAGAGAGAGAGAGAGAGTATGTGTGTATCAGTTGTGTACTTGTGTTGAAAAAATTGGATTTGTGATTTGAAATATGGAGATTGAAAAGTAGCTGGAAGCTTGGAACGTTGAAGAGAGATAGAGAGTGTGTTAGTTGTGTTGAAAATTGGATTTGTGATTTGAAAATTGAAATATAATTATTATTGGGAAAAGAAAAAAAAATATAAAATATATTTTATAAGGAGCTTCACCAAGTTTTTAATTGTTATTTCCCTTACTGGTTACCACATGCAATTAATAAAAGAAATAAAAAAAGTAAAGTAAAAAGTAAAATAAAATAGATTAAAAAAATCGGCCGCCTAGAAATCCGCCTAGGCGCTAGGCGTTGGTCTACCACCTGACCAACGCTTAGTGTTTATTAGAACATTGCTTAGGGGGAATGCAAAAACAACAGCTGAACATAAACAAGCCTAAATAGCCAACAAAGACTCTACAAGAAATAAACAGGCCCAACTAAGAAGCGGCCCAAAACTATAAGTAAAGACTCGACCCAAAAACCCTATCCACTAACGACCTGAAAATCCAACAGCCTAGTCTAAAATGGTGCGTATTGAGTTCTTGAGATAAAAACACTTCAACATTAGCTTGTCTCCAAAATAAATAAATAAATAAATATAAAATAAAATAAAAATAAAAAAATCCCCAAATCCTTTCGTCGAGAACCTAATTTGTTGAACCTATCAAAATCAACCATATTAAACCATAAAATCGGTGATGATAGATCGACATAGAGAGTGGAGATGAGGTATTGACAGAGAGAAACGAGAGGATGAGAGATCGAGAGAGTGAGAGATCGATTCAAGAGAGAGAGAGAGAGAGAGAGAGAGAGAGAGATTCAAATGAGGAGTAGTGAAAAATAGATTCAAATGAGAGAGAGAGATTCAAATATTTTTCAGATTTCGAAATTGAAACCAAAAACAGTTTTCGTTTTCATTTTTCTTTTCGAAAAACAGCAAATGAAAAACGCTTACAAGACGCGTCCTATAACTTTTAAAAAGTTGTTTTTTATTTTCAAAAACACATTTTATAAAACACTTGGCCAAATAACTTTAAAGTTGTTTTTTACTTTTGAAAATAGAAAATAGCTTTATAAAACGGATCCAAACACCCTTTTAGTCTCTAGTCATTGGATATCAATCCAAGAGTCTACAAAAATCAAAGATTTGCATTAATTTTTTTTTTTTTAAAAAAAAAAATAACCCTCTCTTACATATCTACCCAACAACTATACAAGTCTTGTATAGCAGCTAAATTCAAACATTATATATTAAATTTTAGGGGTAAATAAGTTGGATCTCCCCTAAAGTTTGACATAAATGCAGCTAGAGAGCAAGTATGCATATAAATTTGTAAAAAATTAAAAACATTCTTTTATTTACTTTAAAAATATTATTTATTTAAATTTTTGTTTCAATAAAAATAAATATTTGATTTTTTATATAAAAATATTTATTGATTTATTCATGCTAAAAATATTTAAAATTGAATTATTAACTTTTTTAAATATTATATTTTTATAATATAATAGAATACAAAAAAATCATATTAGAATAACTTAATAAATAGTTAAATACAATACAGAGCATCACCATACACAGGTTTGTAATAATGATAATAAAATCCAATCCAATACAGTGTACCAAACGAGCCCTTAGTGTTATCCATCCGAACATAGAGGTGACCGCGGTTCAGCTCGAACCGAAACCGTCACCGTACAAACCGGACCGGAACTGGGAGTTTCGGTTCCGGTTTTAATTTTTCAAGAACTGGTATGGAACCGACGGTTCTAGCCGGTTCCACCCTTTTTTTATTTTTATTTATTATATTTTTTTTAATAAAAAGTTTATTTGGACCATTGGTTTTGACTTTGATCGTGTATTGAAGTTGCAGGTGAGGGAACAGTAAGAGAGCGTTGCAAGATGGGGAACAGTAAGAGAGAGTGTTGGCGACGGAGGAGAGTTCAGCGGAGGTCATGGTGGCGTTGGAGGTGGAAGTGTAGTGGAGGAGAGCGGTGGTGATGGAGGAAGGATGAGAAGGTGGTGTTGAGAGTGTCAGAGTGGGAGTGAAGACTAAAGTGAAGAAGGTGATGAAGAAGAGGAGGTAGAAGTAGTAGTGGTGGCTGGTGATGTGAATGATTTTGAAGAAGAGGAGGTAGAAGTAGAAGCTGTTGCAAGACGATTTTTTATTTATTTTGATTTTGAATTTGATTAATTGAAGAGAGAGAGTGAGCAGAAGTCTGCAGTCTGCAGAGGGCCAAGGAAAAAGGTTGAAAACTTGAAATTCAGATTTTAAATTTGATTTTTTTTAAAAAAAAGGTTCGAACCGGTCGGAAACAGAAACCGGAATCGGAACCGGCAAAATGGGAACCGGTTCCGGTTTTGGTTCCGACCGAAATCTTGATCACAACTACCGGAACACACTACCTACATCTTGTAAGCTAATCGCTCTAAACTTTCTCTCTTCAAAACTTGACATGATTTTACCGTGGAAGTATAAACTCCGGTTACCAAATGATGCTGCTCTTAACGGTTTATTTTGGTTTCCAAATGATGCTCTAGAACCCTCTGGAGTCTGGACGCAATTATTCAATGAACATCATCTTCCATCTTGACAACTACTATATTTACCATTTGAGGGAGGTTCCATATCAGATATTTCTATTTTGACTAGTTGACCCCGTCTATATGGTAGGTTGACTAATTGATTTTCTCGATGACTAGATGTTGACTAGATATTTCATTCAATAGTTGGACACTAGAAGTAGTGGGGAGGGGAATTCTAAGCCTCAAAGATGAAAATCATTGAGCCCATGAATCAACGAAACGAAAGGATGGTCATATTTACACCCATCTAAACCTAATTATACATCCCAAATTTATTTATTTTTCAAAGTTCCTACCTTCCCTTAAATAAAACTCCAGGGTATGTACTTAAGAATTTCAAAGGAGGTTTCACTCTAAGTTTTGTCTGTATTTTAACCAAACGAAATTAAGAATTATTCTGTTTTTTCATCGGACAGTAGTGCATTTAGTGCAGATAAAATTAGTATCAATACAAAAAGTATCATCCAGAACTCGAATCCTTCAAATAGGCTGCTTTATTAGTGTACATTTCGTTGACTGACTCAACCATTTGCTGATGATAACGGTCAAGGTGAGAGATTCCTGGTTGCTCGTTCCGTCTTCCTTGATTTGAACTTCGTTTGAATGGCATCCCAAAAGGCAGGAATGGCAATATCTTTAGGTACTTCCTTGAATGATGGGAGGTAGTTTACATCGACAATGACATGGTCACCTGTGCCTTCCTGAATCTGAAAAATTTCACAGAACAGACTACAATGTTAACAGAATAATATATATATATATATATGAATTTGACACCGGTGAAAAATAGGAATTAGACACGTAAATTATTCAATCAAAAAGATAAAATAAAAAATGCCAATCAAGTCTTTGATGGTTTTACTAAATTGAAATGCGGACTGATAAAGAAATAATAGCCAAAGAAGCCTGTATAGGCTACTTACAACAACATCAAAGCCAAAGATGGTAAGATCGAGCTTTCCTGCAAGCCACTTTGCAGCATCTTTGACTAGCCCAAGATCAAGATCATCAACCTTAAAGGAAACCGCATCTCCCGAATGCCCATTTTCAGTGTCCGTGGGTAGAGATTTTAAGCTGCAGACATAAACACCTCCTACAATGTTAGTTTCACTGAATGATCCCAACAATGATTTGATAAATCAAAGAACAAATAAAGAAGGAAAGAGGGAGAAAGAGAAGACGTAGTACCTATCAAACATTATAGGCCTCAATCCATTTCTTTCATAAGATTTCATCAAGTTTACAGAATTAGGGGTAGACTTCTTAACCGCATGGAAAACATTCTCGCCAAGGACATAAAACTTGAATAGAGTGGATGAATGGTTCACATACTCCTGCAATATTGGACAATACCAAATTCAGAAAACAACTCAAAACATTTCAATAGGCAACACAAAGCTCTTCTAAATTTCAAACTTTGTAATACAGACCATGTTTTTGACATGTATGAGAAACTAGACTTGTTAAATAGATGTTTAGCCTTCTTAAGACATAATGTAAGACTTCTTGTACTTCTCATATAATTACTCCACTATTCATTTTCAGTTGAGTTAGGGCAACATTGATAAATATATGAATGTCAAATGAGAAAATCAATTTAAATGCTACCAAGATGAATGCAATGGACTTTTCTTCAAAACATATTAAACTCTTTCATATGTAAAAGCTCTAATTTCTTACTTGAATCGAGCTACAACAACATTTAAGAATTTATAAATAATAGCAGAAACAAAACAAGCAGAGTTTTGAGATGTTCAAACACCACCGGGGATAATTGAAGTAAGCTCAGGGAAACAGAATAGTGAAGAAGTGTAAACACTCTAGTGCTGGAATAATTATTATTAATGAAATGTAAAAGAGTCAAATCATAGTCATTGTTGGTTTTGTAAAAAACTCAAATGCAGTCTAGGGAGATGAAAGGGTTAATTTAATGAGTCCTTGAAACTTTTAAATCTATTAAATAGGGTAGTTAAAGTTTCATTATTAATAAGGGTATGTATCTACAGCAAAAGTATAGTGTTTTTTCTTGAAAAACAACTCAGTTGTTATCCTCTGGGAATAGTTCCTATTCTAGGATTTCTCTTCCAGTGTTATTTGTTCAAAGAATTGGAAGAATTAGGTTTTGAAGAGTCGACCTTGTGGCATCTTCCAGTCTCTCCACCGCCGCGTTTTGCGTGAGAGGACAAAGTCTGCCACTTATTTTCCTTATTGAACCAGAATCCTTTGTTTATGTGTTAGTGTGTTAATTCTTGTGTTGTTGAATTTTGGTTCACATCACAGGGCTTGCTTGACACTTTCAAAACTCAACTGAAACGACAATCACTACTTTAGGCACATTCTTTAAAGCCCCATTTGGTGCGTGGGATAGGATAGGATTATTTTTATGGGATAGGGTTGAATAGGATTGGATTAATTTTAATGTTATCATATGTTTGGTGCAACATAGGATAGGATTAAAAATAGAGTAATCTTGTGTTTGGTACATGATAGGATAGGATTAAAATTGAGTAATCCTGGAACATAAAAAATCGCTTCTTTTTTTCTTCATAAAAGTTTCTAGTAACTTTGTAAGAGAGAGAGTTTTAAAAAAAGGAGAGAGAGAGAGAGAGAGAGCAACAATCAAAAATCAACGATCAACAATTGACGAAGAAAGGAACCAAAGAGAGAGATCCATCATCACCAGAATTGTTCTTCTTCTTCTTCCCTCCTTTGTTCTTCTTCTTCTCTCTCTGTTGTTCATTTCTTAAATCAAAAACACCAACAACAATAACACGGATGGAGGAGTTGAAGAGGACGTGATCCATCATCAATTGTTTTTAAATAAACAATCAACTCTCTGTTGTTTGTTTTGATGGAATTGGATAGTATCGAGTGTGTCGACCACGGACGAAGGAGTAGAAGAGGATGAGATCCATCATCACCACCACCACAATAACACCAACAACAATCTTCATCATCATCCAAATCACACCCACCACCTTTTTTAGTAGACTAGTTATGAACAATAAATTGAATGAAAGAAGAAAGAACACTAGCTCAGCGTTGATGAAAGAAGAGAGAAGATGGGATTAATTTGAATCCCATCAATTTGGTCAGGATAGATTTATCCCATTGAGATGGGATAAAAAAAATTGATGGGATATTTTATCCCATCCCATCACCAAGCCAAACAAGGGGAAGGGACTAAAAATAGTCCCAATCCCATCCTATCCCAGCTGCCAAACATGGCCTAAATAAAAAAGAAACAAAAATTAACAAACCCATCCAATACTTAAAACTAGAAAACTTCTCTCTCAGTATTGAATTAGGGCGGCATGACATCACCACATATTTAACCAACCACTAAACTGTTAGAGAAACCTACATTCCTTTTGTCATTCTTTATCAATAAAGGATAAAGGAAAACCCATTCTGTTGCAGCTCCAGAAATAAATAGCAAGCACATAGCACACTAACAGGGATTGGGTTCAAAGGTTCCAAAAGAAATTAAAAGCAAATAAGAGAAACTTAATAAAAGAAGCTGATGAAACACTATTAAGTTTGAGTGTGGTTTAGGGTCCAATACCCACGCGAACCCATTATTTTATGTCAGAAGTTGATTTGTTGTTTAGTTATATTTTCAAGTCGCTCTGCCTATAAAAGAGGTAAGCCCATTCAGTAGATAGAAAAGGCATTTAAGTATACTACAGTGTATTCTCAAAAAGTTAGATGCAAATGTAATATTAGCTTCTTTCATTATGCTCCTTTCAATACTGTCAAAAAAAAAACAGAAATTACGTTCCTTTCCTTAATTACAAAAAGAACCCAAAGACAAATATTTTCAGGAAGCTCAAACTGTATAGCAAACAACCTTCATATTGAATTCAGATCGATTTGTTAACATAAATAAATAAATATAAGCATACCCTTAGCAATCTGAGGCCTAAGCTGTAGCTAATTTCATTTGCAGTCCTATGCTCAATAATGCTAGAGTAAACAAAACTCCAAGGTGGTTAATTTTTTGAGATATTCTCAATGCCTGATATGGATGCTGGCAGTATGATTTTTAGTTAATCAAGGTGGACCATTTGAAGGACAAAGCAACTTCTTGAGTACATTGCAGCAACAAAACTAGCAACGGATCCAAGACCAAACAAATATTTTTAAAACACAATCCTAATAACAGACATGTTCTTTACATTCTTTTCTTCTAAAAGAAGCATACCCATTTTTATAATTAAAAATGCCACAGGATGAGAGTTTTAACAATATCAATTGTGTTGCCAAGATGATAAACTCAGTATCAATAGAAATCATCAAAATGAGAGTAAGCTCACCTAAACAACAATATCAGGTTGCCACAATGAAGAAACATATAAGTATATAACTATGCAAATATCAGTAACTTGATGCTTACCTGAACAACAGCAGGAAGAGGAACACTCAAATCCTTAAAGTCTTGAACTCCAAAGACAATTGCCTGAGATTGCAAGATGAAAACTTATTTAAAGTGGGAATGAGAATGCAAAAAGAAAGGTAGTTTAAATAATTCCATTAGTTTATATTAAAATGACTTAAGAAATCATATTTGTAATTTGAATCAATTACCAAACATGGATAATAAAAGATTACAGAATCAAGAATGAGATTAATTGTATATTTACCATGCTGTGAGCATCAGCTACACCACATGCAACTTGAGGTTTCACTATACTTGGAAAAGATAATTTAGCTTCGGATAATATTTGTGCCAAATCAGGAACACTAAAATTGTTAACCTGCATATTTGAGCTATAGATGTAAATATTGCTCTATAGTTTAAGTTAAACAAAACAAAAAGATGCCACGATATACAGTCATGAGTATAACGAATAAAGTACAAAAACCTATAGTACTTAAAGAACATCGACCTCAAAGATAAATATTCAATCAGAGACTACTTGATCAGTTTGGAGCATTAATTGAAATACACCTGAAAACAAGCATTTCCCTGAATTATCATTATAATATTGCCTCTATCTCAATCAAATTTTAGATAATAAAGTATAATCATAGAAAGTCCACATTTTATAACTTGATTAACTTCTGCAATAAAAACACATGTAAAAGGAGGAGTCCCTTTTTTTATTCAAAAATAAATCAGTAAGATGATTATCCTAGATGTTTTGATTCATGAGATCAGTAATGAGTATTTATAGATCCATTTTGGCGAAAAAGACCTTGAGAAAATGGGGAGCCCTTATTTTACGACAGCCTTCTACATTGAGATCTTGCAGCCCAAGCAGAATCAGTTGGATTTTAAGTCGATCCAATACAGAGAAAATATTATCAAGTGGGTCAATTACAATGAAATCAGAGTGATCCTCCATAAACCTGCAATTATGGCAATGTAATTTATATGTTAGCATGATCACCAGAAGACAAGCAAATCTATATTCCAAATACTTAACCGACCTCAACGAGGGCACATGGTACAAGTAATTCTATGAACTTCAGAAGTTACCTTTGCACTTCCTGCATGCCTGTGGTGTAAGTAATTCTAGTGCAGGACTCCGATGAGCTACCCAATTCAATGGATACAATTTCATCTGTTGCTTTATGGAGAATCACATCAACTTCTTTTAATTGAGATGATAAAGGGATCTCAAATGTCAGCGGCAGAAATATCAACCTGCTTGGAGTAGGATACATGGGAAATGCCCCCCTCTACAAAAGATAGGGCCAAAATAAGCTTCATATGATGACATTTTCTTTTTCTTCATTTTTTTTAATCTTTTTTGGAGATAAGTTAAAAATCAAAGAGAAACCTCGCAGATTTCTCTTCATGGGTAAGGTGGCAACGGAGCATGTCAATCGTTTGGGCGTAAAATTTATCAATTTATACTTGCATGAACAATAACATCTCAGATAAAATTGATTATGACCATTGCATCTACTGGCATTAAAAGAAGCGAAGACAGAGCAACATTGAAACTTGGGGTTCAAGAATCAGAATAAATCAATTTTCTTCCAGTGTAGGAACTAAAGTCAAGGAGTATTACAATTACATATGCGGTTCTTGGGGATAAAAGATCATCCTATAGTTTTTTTATTTTATTTTATTTTATTTTTAATTTTTTTAATTTATAATTTATTTTTAAGTCCCTTCTTCTAAAATGGCATATTCTCATTTTTTTTTTTAAAGAAAAAGGGCTCACCTTAGCAAAATCTTCTTCACGTGAAGGCTTCATAATGTAACCAACTATATGAGCATCACCAATTGCCTTTTACAAATTCAAATACATAAGCAAGTCATGAGATGGATGTCTTAGGATAAAATATAAAGTAGCACAAGCAAAGTAAAGATATCTTCAAGCAAATTCCACATTCCATATTGATGTTACTACATTTACAAGAGAGCAACCTTTTTGTTCAAGCGGCAAATAGTCAAAGGTAACTCTTCTAGCTTGTTAATGTAAAGTATAGTCGAATTATCACATGCATTTACACCTTCAACACCTGAAAGGGTAGCAGAATTCGTAACAGCAACCAACTTTACTTTTCCAAATAAGTTGAGCATTACTGACCTACAACAATAACCAGCCAATGGCAATTAAGTTTCCGAAAGGAATCCTTATTGTGAGAAACAACGTACAAAATACTGCCTCCGATGTCACTCCATGCTGTGGATATCTGATTTACAGCATCATCCATAGATGCATTTAAAAGAAAGCATTCACACGAGTACTCCACTGCCATCCTCTTCAATTCACTCACCTAAAACAAGCAGATACTTCATTGAAATTAAATAGAAGAGGATATTTTGATGATCCGAAACAAACCCATTTGAAGTAATTGGAAAAAGGAATCACCTTGTGAGCAGAAATGTCCAGGCCATAACAAATAGCCTGCAAAAAGAAGAAGAGAAAGGCCATAACAATTGAATTCAACATTTCAAATCGATACAATTGAATTCAAGAGAGTACCGTCGGGATGTTGGAGCGATGGAGCTTACGGACCAAAACTCCGGCTCCACCAGGCACTTGAAACAGAACTGATTCGTCTAAGATCACTCCTCCCACTAACATCATTCGAGTTTGGTTCAGATGGACAAGTATGGCATTCTCATCTCCTTCACGTGCAACTCTCACCGAATATATATATATATATATATATAAAACAAATCAAATGGGTCATTTTTAGTTGAAACTTGTCAAAACAAGTTCGACCAATTTAGATAGTCATTTTTTTAAAAAAAAATTATCTATTTTTTACTCACTTATTTATTTTTCACTGAATTGATCCCTACGTTTTTAAAAACCACTCAATTTGACCCCTCTAACCAGAATTTTGATGGTCAACCGACACAGAAAAATACAAAATAATATTTGTTAACCGCTAAAATTGGCGAAGGACCAAGGAAGAATTTTCCACCTCAACACAAGGAGAATATAGGAGTACAGACACCATCCGACTACCCCGACAAAGTCGGACTCCGACTGATCCGAGTGCACACCTCCTCCAGCGGGGTCCGACCCAGCCTTCCCCCAGCTATTTAAGGACCCCGCCAGCATCTTGATTCATAAGCAATGTCCCGAGCCGGAGTACTCGTTAGAACCGGCAGCGGGGTCTAGCCCCGTCATACCCAGGTATCTTATAAAACCTCGCAGCACCCCGACACGGAGTTCCACTGAGCATCCCGCTACAGTATGAACCCCGCAGCACCCTGACACGGAGTTCCACTGAGCATCCCGCTATGATACCAGCTAGACCATCCCCCTACTCCATCAGTTGGATGCTCACTGGCTTGCACTTTCTGATATAGCTAGCCCGCCAAGCAGAAAGATACCAGGCAGCAAGATTCTCATATCAGAAACTAAAAGCTCCATAAAAGACCCATTAAAACGCTGCCATACAGAGGAGATATACTTTTTCCCGCCAAAGAGTCCTATTTTGAGCAGGTCAACACAGTAAGAATCCTACTAGGAAGATAACAATTTGATCACGAGATTGACTCCTTCTAGGAAGGAAAGACTGGATTCTACTCGTAAAGCTCCGAGATTATTTCCTAAAAAGAAGAGGATCCTAGATTGGCCAAACCCTAGACCGAAATTATAGGAGTGCATGGCAAGCAACAAGACCTATATATACAACTAACTTATTCATCGGAAAAAGGACCAAAAATCACGACCAGAAACCCTACAAAAAAGTTCTACTTATCAACATGCACGAGATCACCATCACCACCATCTCCATTACCCACTGAATCTCCATACCTTACAGTTAATCTTGAATGTTTAGTTCACATATTTGTAATGCAAAGTGATGATCAATAAAAAAACTCATTTTTATCTATTTTCTGGTGTCCTACGTCGTACTTGCATTGGTTAGGATAGTCGGTATCGAACCACTTGATACCCCTCCGACCAGGGTCAATCTTGATCTTGGTCCCTGTAAAGTCGTTATTTAGAATTTCACCCCCAGTGACGATTTTCCGGTAACAACATTTTTACCCTTAACTTTCAAAACAAAATAAAATAAAATAAAAAGGAAATTTTGTATTTTCTTAATTTTATTTATAATTATATATATATGTTTTAAGGAAAGAAATATAAAAATTATTTTCTTATGTTCAAACCCTATCTCAAACCCAAACCTAAATTTGAACCCAGCCACCACCGAAATTCGAAATTAAACCACCACACCAAACCCATACTCGAACCCAGCCACCACCTTAAATTTGAATCCAGCCACCAAACCCATACTCGAAATCAACAACCATACCAAACCCAAACCTAAATTCGAAATCAATCATATCCATAAAAAAAAATATAAAAAAAATGAAACCCAGAAACGAATTGAAACCTAGATCTAGAGAACCCAGAAAACCCCACCCCTCTCACAACAAAATCAAACCTAGCCGCCTAACCCTACCACCGAAACCAATCTCCAGCCACCAAACTACCATCATCAACCCTTCAAACCCTTCAAACCTTTCAAACCCAAAAAAAAAAACCCTTCAAACCACCACCATCACCGAAACCAAACCCACCAAATCCTCTACCCCCCAAACACCAAAACCAAACCCAGAAAACCTAACACAACACCCAAACCCATCAAGTAAAATCCACCTACCAGGCCCTTCTCATTCTCACCTCCACGATTATCTCCGAGAGGAAGAACTCGAAACTACGGACGATCAATTTCTCGATGATAATGAAGATGATACAGACGATGAAGGCTTCACAGATACTACTAATGATGATGATGATGATGATGATGATGATGATGATGATGATACAAGTAAAAGAAATAGAGAATAGAAATGGCGGAATTGAGATTGAATGCAATTGAAAGAGAGAAGAGAAGAGTCGGAGAGAAGATCAAATTGTATTCATTTCTAGACTGATCTTTTACACGATAAATCCTTCCTCTTTATACAATTGATTACAGCTGAAAGATAAGCAACCCAATTTAATCTGAACCCTTAACTTCTCTCAATCCATGTCAATCACATCCAACGACTAAAATCTACTTTTACAATTTAACATGTATCATAGTTCTCCCATTTAAAAACTCTTGTCCTCAAGAGTAATATCTAGAAATTTGAGTTGAATATCATAATAGAATTCCCAAGTAGCGTCTTTAGGTTGAGAATCACTCCATTGAATTAAAACCTAGGTTGCGGCTTGATTCTGCCTTTTCACCAATCTGTGAGCTAAAATGGCTACTGGAACAGGACCTGAAGTAGGTGGAGGAAGTAAGGGATTGATCTTCTTATTGGAAGGAACTTTCTTTTTCAGTTGGGAAACATGGAAATTGTAGTGAATTGTTGTAGAAGGAGGCAAATCAAGCTTATATGCAACCTTACTAATTCGATCAAGCACCTTAAAAGGACCATAAAAATTGGCAGAGAGCTTGTTATTACTTCTATGTTGCCAATGACTGCTGCCTATAGGGTTGCAGTTTGACTACACCAAATCTCCAATGTGAAATTCTCTATCAGTGCGATGCTTATTAGCCATCTGTTGCATGCGAGATTGGGCTCTAGCTAAATGATACTTCAAAAGTTGTAATATGGCTTCCCTATCAATTAGAAGCTTATCAACTGCTGCTACATTAGAATCCTTTACAAAGTAAGGAATGTGTAATAGAGGTGGATAACCATAGAGAATTTCAAATGGAGTATGGTTGATCGTTGAATGATAATTAGTGTTGTACCAAAATTCAACTAAAGACAACCATTTAAACCATGTTTGAGATTGATCACAACACATGCAACGTAGATAGGTTTCAAGGCACCTATTGACCACCTCCGTTTGACCATCTGTTTGAGGATGGTATGCTATTGAATGAGCCAGGGTTATGCCTTGCAACTTGAATAATTCCTGCCAAAAGGTATTTAAGAAAAGAGAATCTCTGTCACCGACTATTATAGTTGGCATGCCATGGAGTTTGAAAACATTGTCTAAGAAAAGTTGAGCCACTGTTTGAGCAGTATAGGGGTGTGATAGAGTGATCTGGAGCATTCTAAGATCCCTGGTTCCACCACCCGTATGAGACTCGACGTCGATTAGCTGCTTCGATCAATGAGGTTCTCTCCCTCCCCCGAGGTTGAGGTACAATCAAGCGAACAGAGGGCCGAAGCTTCGGCGTGAAGGCTTCCCGGACAAAGGCTTCCGTGTCCAGGGAAGTGCTAGGAGGTCATCATTTAAAGATGACATCCGGCGATCTGCGGGCTGGGAATCCAATTCCTTGCTTGGTTAGAAACTGGACCAATAAAGTCTTGTAGCTATGAGTGAAGCATTACAATAATTGGCTTGACCCTGATAGAGTTGCATTTCTCGATCACTAGATAAATTATATATCAAAGGCCTGACGACCACAGGCTTTTCAAAACAAATACTTCAAGATATATCGGGTAATCGTCTTTTTTAGCTGGGCAGATCTCTTAGCTATCTTTAATTAGGCTAATCTTCTTCCTAAAGATCCCATCCTACTTAGAAAGATAGTTGCCAGAAAGAGAATGTATAAAAATCTATGATAGCGGAGTTAAGTGGAGAAGTAAGTAGACGCTCTTGAGGTGAACAATAAAGGCAATCTGGTTGAACCACGTGCAGAAGTAGCAAGAAACCACCACTTCGACTATCAAAAATAAGTGCTTACACTGGCCCTACCTCGGATCACCTAGATTGGTGGCCGATAGCCTGAAATGGATTCATTGCTTGCCGTTGGTTCAGCTTTTGTCATTTTGAATCGTTGCATTGATTGCTTGTGGTGATTGCGGTTCCTTTGTTTGTGTTATACCGCTTTCCTTTCCTTCAGATGTGCTGGTAGCTGGAGCTGCCATAGCTTATGGCTAGGGCAGCAGAGAGAACATTAAGGATAATGAGCGCTCCGCCCGTTAAGCGGGCGAAGGAAAATCGAATAAGTCAAGGCGGTTTGCTTCCTTTGCTCTGGCAGCTCCTTCAGCTAGCAAGCTATGTTGGTTGGGGCATTTCCATTGCATGTTGTTTGGGCATTTCCATCCCGAAGGATTCCAAACGAGTCCCATTCGATTGAGATCCTCCAAGAGTTCAGTTTCTATTGAGTCAGATCTGGGATTAGTTGAAAAATGAATCTCATCTGGACATTCAATCGGAATTCCTTTTTATTGCTTTTTGCCATATCCTTAATAGCGGGTTGGTTACACCTACAACCGAAATTGAAACCGAGCGTTTCGTGGTCCAATTCTTGTTGAATCCTCAGAGGGTGGGAAAGTCTTCCACTTCAGTAACTGCCTGAGTTACAGACATAGTTCGAAAAGGTCAAATCTTTGATGATTCCATCATACATGATTGAGTTGCGAAAACTTCTGGATAGGTATCCCACATATGAACGGCTTCCCCTTGAGCGAGGGCTCTTTGAGGAGTTCCTCTTCCCATGCCTTTCTTGTAGCCATTAGGTAAGTCCAATAAAGTGAGAGTACTTACTCAACCTATCTACCACCACCAAAATAACATCTTTACCACCAGATTTTGGCAAGCCCTCTATGAAATCCATGCTGATATCTGTCCACACACCTTGAGGGATTGGTAAGTGTTGACTTAAGCTTGGATAAGGAACTTGTTCAGGCTTACATTGCTAACACACATCATTGCTTCTAATGTACTTTCTGACATCTTTCTCCATTCATTTCCAATAAAAAAGAGTACTCAACCTTTTTCATGTGACAAGCATACTAGAGTGACCAGTTGTTGGAACATCATGAAAATCATGAATAATATGTAGTTTGAGAGAAGCATTATCACCGACCATTACTCTGCCCTTTCTCAACAGAATACCATTATTCCAAGTATAAACAGAATTTGCATTAGGATTGGCTTCAAGCTTCTGAATTAAGTGCTGAATATGAGGATTAGCTTCCCAATTCAATTGAACCTTCTGCATTAGATCAGTTTGAATTGACGAAAATGCTAGAGAAAGCAATTCAGAAGATTGTATCATGGAAAGAGCATCAGCAACGACATTGTCTTCCCCTTTCTTATAGTAGATCTCAAACTCAAATCCCATTAACTTTGCAAGCCATTTCAACTGACCCGAAGTTGCTACCCTTTGTTCCACTAAGTATTTGAGGCTTTGATGGTCAGTATGAATAACAAAACATCTACCTATCAAGTAGTGTTGCCACTTTGAAACAGCAAAAACTATAGCCAGTAGTTCTTTCTCATAAGTTGATAAGGCTTGATTCTTAGGAGAAAGGGTATTACTAATAAAAGCAATTGGATAGCCTTTTTGCATAAGGACAGCTCCAATTCCTTTAGTGGAAGCATCAGTTTCAATTATAAATTTTTCAGAAAATTTTGGTAAGGATAACACAGGAGTTGTCACTATTGCTGTTTTAAGTGTTTGAAAGGCAAGTTGAGCTGCTTCCGTCCAACAAAACTTATCTTTCTTTAGTAATTATGTTAAGGGCTTAGCAATAAAACCATACCCTTGAAAAAATCTTCTGTAGTAACCAGTGAGTCCTAAAAACCCTCTAAGTTGCTTGAGAGTAGTAGGAACATGCCAATTTTGAACAACAGCAATCTTGCTTGGGTTAGTTGCAACTCCATTTTGTGAGATAGTGTCCTAAATGTTGGGGTTTTTGCCCTAAAGCTTGTAAGTTGTAAATGTGAATTAAACATAAATAAAAGAAGTAGTTAATTCATTCAAATTATCTCATACATTTATTTATATCATGTGCAATTAACATCCAAGATTGCCGGATATAATTTCGAACTGAGTATATGAGTGTCATATACAAATGGATTCAGTTTGAAACGAGCAATTTAAAGAGTCTGTAGATAGCAAATAAAGCTGGGTACTTTATTTGTGGTTAATCTACAACTGCGGTCTATTTCGTAGTGTACGGTGATCCTATCCTGGATCATTCATATGGAGATATGAGAATGGATGCACCTTGTATGATGTGATCATATAGGACTGGGCCATGATCTATATGAATCTCTCACTAAGATCTGTTTAACGATGAGATTTATATATGTCAACTAATGATGGCTATATGTGGGTGATCTTAATCTTAAGTGTTTTATCAACTCCTTCAGGTTAGATCGTGGTCTTTGATATACCATGGGTGAGGTCGGAGTTGCATTCCCGATCAATATACTCCATATGTTGGGATCGCAGTTTAGCTTGTGGCTAGGACGGTTTGTACACAATAATGGAATCCACTCCTTCTTGCGAGAAGTAGATAGTAGTTCCCTTAAGGGTTGATTCGGGGCTTGAACAATATGAGCGCTCTCCTAATTCCGTGAGGAATGTAGGATTTATTGTTCATTAGAGAATCAATGGTACTTAATGGAAAGATGTAATTATAGGGGTATAGGGGTATAATGAACATTATGACCCAGCTCTAATTATGAAATACTTGTGAAGGATCATACCATATGCAATAGCAATATCAATGGACACCAAAAGTTATTGGTTTGTGTAAAAACGTCTACAGTTAAGAGAGTGCAGCTTCGGGTTTTTAGTGGAATAACACCAAAGTTAATAATCATGAAATATTAATTAAAGAGTTTAATTAATTATTTCTAAGAATTATTGGAGCTCAAAATATTGTGGGTCCATTAGGTCCCCTTATTAGCCCGATCGATTTAGAAAACTAGGGTCACAGTTAATTAATTGGATTGTGCAATTAATTGTGTTACAAAAGTGACACGTATCTATTCGGGAATTAATTGAATAATGAGATTATTTAATTAATGAATTTAATGATTATAACAATTAAATAATAAGATTATTTAATTATGTAATTAATTATTGATGGAGGGTGTTAGTTGATATTTATATTTGAAAAATGGGATAATATGATTATCTTATTTTTAATTAATTAAATATTAATTTCGAATTTAAATAGTTTAAATTAAAATTAGATGATATCTGTTAATAAAATAAAATAAAGATTTTGTTTTTAAATTAAAAAGATATCATCAGTTGTTTTTTTTTTAAAAGATATATATATATAAAAAATATTTTTTAAGAAAACTAATAACAACAACACAAGAAAGAAGGGGTTCAGCGGCCAAGAAAGAAAAAAAACATTCCTCTTATTATTTTTAGGCTGGCCGCATTCTATACACTAAAAGCAAAGAGTTGTTTCGTGTGTCTCTTCATCCTCCTTGTTCCTGAATACCGTGACGTGCCCACACGCTGTTATTAATCCCGAGTCATAGCGAGGAAGATCTTGTGGTTCAAATCAGAGAGCAGATCGTATTAATGAAAAGGAGTCTCCAACGTTGGTATGAAATCGTTTCACCTTCTTTGTTGTTTTCGATTATTACTGTACAATTAGGTTTACTTGATGATTGCATAAAAATTTTAAAACCCTTCCGTTGCGCAATTTGTAACCCTAGGTTCCTACACTAAATACTCTACCTGAGTTCCACCAAAAACATATTTGGATCTTTTTGCAAAAAGGGTATGCTGTCTAAGGAGAGAGAGTACAATTGACAAGTGTTGTTTATGGGTTTCTGGATCAGGGCTATAGACTAGTATATCATTAAAGAATACTAGGACAAATTTTATGAGAAAAGGTTTAAAAATGAAATTCATAAGGGCTTGAAAAGTGGATGGGACATTAGTTAGCCCAAAAGGCATAACTAAAAACTCATAATGCCCTTTATGAGTTTTGAAAGCAGTTTTAGGTATATCAGACTCATGCATTCTGATTTGGTAATAACCTGATCTAAGGTCAATTTTTGAAAAAATCGTTGAGTCTTGGAGTTCATCAAGTAGCTCTTCTATTACTGGAATGGGAAATTTATTTTTGACAGTGTTTTTGTTGAGTTCTTAAAAGTATACAAACAAGGTTATTGTAGGAACCCAGGTTTACAGATTGCGCAGCGGAATGGTTTTAAAATTTTTTTAAAGCAATCATCAAATAAACCTATTTGCACAGTAATAATCGAAAACGATTAAGAAGGGGAAACGATTTCATACCTACGTAGGAGGCTCCTTCACTTTATTTTGATATGCTCCAAGATTTGAACCACAAGATCTTCCTCGCTATGACCCGGGATTGATAACAGCGTGTGGGTGCGTCACGGTACTCAGGAACAAGGAGGATGAAAAGACACACGAAAGCAACACTTTGCTATGTGTATAGAATGCAGCCCCCGAACTTATAAAACAAAAAATATATGTATATATTTTAAGTAATTAGGCCGCACCTACTTTTTGTTTTGTTTCATGCAACCCTTTGCCAAACCAAAACCTTTTCTTTTCTTTTTTTTCACCTAACAAAAGACCTTATGCAATTTTAATCTCTTGTTTTTGTGTTAGTCAAATCTCATTCGGTTGTACTATTTTATTTAAAATATATATATCTCATATATATTTGTTTAAAAACCAAAACCGAATCAATTTGAAAATATCAAATATCTCCCATATCTCATATCTTGTAAAAGATATTTAAACATTAATTTTTGAATTTAAACATTTTAAATTCAATTTCAAATATTTAATTTAATAAAATAAAATAATCATATTATCTTATTTTATTCAAAATCAAATATCAACTAACACCCTCCATTTCGTGATTAACAACATAATTGAATAATCTTATTATTTAATTTATTTAATCACCATTATTCATTAATTAAATAATCTCATTATTCAATTAATTCCCGAATAGATACGTGTCACTTTCGTAACACAATTAATTTGGACAATCCAATTAATTAACCATGATCCTCGTTACCTAAATCGATCGGGCTAGCAAGGGGACCTAATGGACCCACAGTATTTTGAGCTCCAATAATCCTTAGAAATAAATAATTAAACTCTTTAATTAATATTTCATGATTATTAACTTCGGTGTTATTCCACTAAAAACCCGAAGTTGCACTCTCTCAACTGTAGACGTTTTTACACAAACCAACAATTCTTGGTGTCCATCGATATAGCTATTACATATGGTATAATCCTCCACAGGTAGTTCATAATTAGAGCTGGGTCATAATGTCCGTTATACCCCTCTAATTATATCTTTCCATTAAGTACCATTGATTCTCTAATGAACAATAAATCCTACATTCCTTACGGAATTAGGAGAGCGCTCATATTGTTCAAGCCCCGAATCAACCCTTAAGGGAACTACTATCTACTTCTCACAAGAAGGAGTGGATTCCACTATTGTGTGCAGACCTTCCCAGCCACAAGCCAAACCGTGATTCCAACATACGAAGTTATTGACCGGGAATGCAACTCCGATCTCACCCATGGTATATCAAAAACCACGATCTAACATGAAGGAGTCGATAAGACACTCAAGATTAAGATCACCCATATATAGCCATCATTTGTTGATATATATGAATCTCATCTTTTAACGGATCTTGATGAGAGATTCATATAGATCATGGCCCAGTCCTATATGATCAAATCATATAAGGTGCCTCCATTCTCATATCTCCATATGAATGATCTAGGATAAGATCACCGTACATTACGGAATGGACCGCAACTGTAGATTGCCCACAAATAAAGTACCCATCTTTATTTGCTATCTACGAACTCTTTAGATTGCTCGTTTCAAACTAAATCCATCTGTATATGACATTCATATACTCAGTTTGAAATTACATCCGGCAATCTTGGATGTTAAGTACACATATTATTATGAATGTATGAGACAATTTGAATGAATACACTACTTCTTTTATTTTATGCTCAATTCACATTTACAAATTACAAGCTTTAGGGCAAAAACCCCAACAAAATTGCTTAAAGTATACCTTGGGGGGTGAATAGGTTTTTACGCATTTTTCAATCCCTTGAACAAACTCATATTTGTCCCTCAAGGTAGCTTTACATACATCACATAAACTAAACATTCATACATAGATAAGATAAGCATTTTATCATTTAGGCATTGTTTATATATATATATCAATTAGTTGCATGAAGTATAATACAGTAGAACCTCTGTAAATTAATCTCCTATAAATTAATATCCTCTCTAAATTAATAAAAAATCCTGGTCCCGACTCGGGCCAGTGTAAAAAATTAATAAACCTCTCTATCGTAATAATTAATAATTTATTTTTGAAGCCCAGTGTAAAATTTCGGTCCCGACTGTCACATAAATTAATAATTCCATAAGAGCATAAAATATATTACATAATAATCAATAACTAGAAAAGTACTTCAAGATGCTAGTTTGCACAAGGCCACCATATTTGATATTTTTGACTTCATCCTTCATCTTTTGAATTATCCTCTTATTATAGCAAAGAAGATAGAAAATAGAGAATTTTTAGAAGCTGTTAGGAATATAATTTTTAGGTATATCTTGATATCTCTCTTGTGATATACAACCAAAGAATAAGCCTCACTATTTATAGGGTGAGTATGCTTAGTCTCTAAGTAATCACATTCCCAAAAGTAATTGAAAATTTTCTTAATAAATCTTTCATAAACAAGGAATTCTGAAAAAAAAAATGAAAAAAAAAAAAAAAAAAAAAGGAAAAAAGGAAATTCCCCTGAAGAAGAAATCTGACTAAACAAGCTAGAGATCCTGAAAAAGAACCTTTCTTAAACAAGAAAACGACTTCCACACAATTTTTAAGACAAAATAATATTTTACGATGTAAAACCCTTCAAATTAATAACCCCTCTAAATTAATACTCAAGGGTAGGTCCCAAGAATATTAATTTAGAGGGGTTCTACTGTAGCACAAAAACACAATATCAAAAAAATACTTGTATTTTAATATTGTTCAATGTATTACAAGAATGAATAAATATAGCTATACACAAAGATAACTATATACGAAAGAATTACAACTCACATGTGAAAGTCAGAAGGTTCGCACTCGGGGACCTGGTACTAAAAAGGGTGACGCCTGGAACGAAGGACAAAACTATAGGATCACTTGCAGACAAGTGGGAAGGACCATATCACATCACAGGTATAGCAGGCCATGAAGCATATTACATAGCAAAGAGAGGAGTCGGCGAGCTGCCCCGACCGTGCAATGCTCAATACCTGAAGATCTACTACCCTTGATACTTCAATCCAAGAAGACCTTTTATTATTTCTCCTTTTTTCGATTTACCTTTCTTGAAGTCTTTTATTTTTTGATGTCAAAGTTTGCAGGAAATAATCAATAAAAAGTAATTTATTACTGAAACGTCTACCATCGTTGAAATCATGGGTCAGCCATAATGAGTGGATCGCCAAAGACAGATGGATCGAGCTATCTAAATTTAGCGAACACCAAAGAAAGCAGGGAAATACCCCGCATTATAGCAGGTTGAGGGCAAAAATGCTACAAAGTAGCCTGAGCTAGAGAAAAATGCCGCAGAAAAGGCAATCGCCATCAATAAAGGCATAAAACCCCCAGCTTGAGAGAGGCGCTCAGCCAACAGCATTCAGGGTAAACACCCCAAAATTAAAAACACTGGGGGTAAAACAAACTAGCAGCAAAAAATAGTGAGCAAAAGCGGGAGACGTCCCAACAGTATGTTCACGCAAAACTTGGTGTATGGTCGGACACGTTCTGACAAACACTGTGTAAAATAAAAACTAGCAATTATAAAGCTAAGTGATAAAAGGCTTCAAGCCTGTGCCAAAAAACTCAACAATGGCAGCTGAACACAAAAAAAAAAAAAAAAAAAAAAGAAACAAGAAGAAAAAAACACATAGAATTCATGCAGCGAACGAAGAAAAGAATACAACATGATGAAAAGATTCGATGTTTATTTACTTGTCAAAGTATTGACAGAGTCTAAAAAGAAAGTAAAATACACAAAGAAATCAAACGCTCGCTGGCGGATTAACCCCATCATCTTCCTCTTCCTTGCTCACCTTGTCCTCTGACGGCCAAACAATCTCTTCATCCCCTTCGGGCATGAAAGACGTATAGTCCCGACCAGAGATGGGACCCAGCGCCAGACCCAGTAAAACTCCCATTCTGGCCAGAATAATAAGTGTTAAAGGCGTGTTTGGTAGGAATCTCAAGGTGCATAGAAAGAGGCTCTGTCTGAGTATAACAGCAATGGACCTTCCATAACATCAGCTGGTTCTTAACCGAGCGTACCGCACCATCCATGTGTCGCTGAAGGTTTCTGTTATAACGCCTCAGGGCTTTCTCATTAGAATGGTCCTTCAGGGCGAAGAACTTCTTGGCTTGCCGCATAACCCGTTCAAACTCACGAAGGAGGGGTGCGTCATAAGCGGGAGACCTCTTAAAGCAATCACCGGCCCCGACTTCCAAAACTGCCTTCATGTCATTCAAAATGACATCCTGAGAAGCCTGTTGATGCCGCAAGTCTTCAGATTCGTGCTCGGCCCTCTCTTTAGCCTCTGTCGCCAACCTCTCCCCCTCCATGTGAGTAGCCAAGGCGTCCTGACTCCCAGAAAGTTGCTCCTTCAGTAACTTAACCTCTTCTTCAGCAGCGAGTAGCTTCTCTTCAGCAGCGAGTTGGGCAGCTAAAAACCCATCGGCAGACTCCCGTTGCTGAGGAAGTTGCTGTGCATGCGAGGCTTCAGCTGAAAGTCTTTCGGCCACTGAGCGGGACACTTGGTCTTGCAAACGTCTATTGTCCCTTGACGCTGCAATCATTCGCCGATAGCTACTCGCCATCTCCGACATCATCTACAAGAGAAACGAGGTTAATAGGTAATGATGACATGAAGAAGAAAGGAAAAGAAGAAAAGAACGAAGTTACAAAAATTACCAAGGAATGGCAGTTGAAAAAGAACTCCATTTTTTTGTTGCATGATTTCTCCTTCACATGATCCCAACCCTCACCAAAAATAAATGTTGTTGCTTATAAAATGGTTCAGGAGTTCGGCAGGAGAAAAATCAGACAAGGAAAGAACCTCTAATCCCTCGCCTCGATCAGCTGGGGCTTCGGACGGTCCTTCACGGGAAACTCCTAAATTCGTAGCCGGAGTAAATGATGGACCAGGGGTGTCAGTAGGAGCAGCAGGTCTGGGGGTATCCTCCTGTGCAGTAGTACCCCGCGCTCTAATATCCGCCGGGGGTACAGAGGACCCATACTGGTCAGGAATATGGCCTTGGACAGCCGAAGGGGATGCAGTCCTTGCACCATCACCTTCCTCCGATTGAGGGGTCGGATCCACAACCGGAGGAACTTCAGAGTTTGCTTCGCCAACGGGAGGGACCTCAGAGCGAACAGGCTTGCCATCTCCCTCTTCGTCTGACAAGACCACGTATTGAACCACTCTCGACGCCCGTTTTAAAAGACGGGTGGCACATTCAGGAGTGCTCTCTGTAGGGCGCATCCCTCGTCCATTCCTTGGGTGAAGGTCGCTAGACGGGTCCTCAGGGGGTTCTGGGATGCTCGCATCAAAAACCGAAACTTCAACACTTACTGCAGGGGCCCCAACTTTCTCTTTGCCCTTACGACTATTGGTAGCTGGCTGAGCGTCCGATCCCCTTCCGCAAGGCTGGGTAACCACTTTAGCAGCAATAGGAACGCCACCCGCTTCTCCATCATCTTCAAAGTCATCACCTTCGGGTGGCGCGACCCCCTCTTTTGGCAAGCCCGCCGCATGTCTCTGACTAGCAGCTTCAGAATTCTTCACTGCTCGGGCTTGCTCGTCATAGACGACATCAAACTCGCTCACTAAAAAGCAAAGAACAGTGTTATTCAAAGCAAAATCGACAAAACAGGTCTTAAGGTTTAAAGAAGCTTACAACGACGTCGCCTGGCAGACAGACGAGGGAAAACACCGCAAGTGACCATCTTGGCCTCGTCGAGAAGAAACTCCTGACCTCTCTTGGCCAAACTAAGCGCCGTAGCCTCCGTCACATTCTTTACCTTGTGCGGGGTCAAGGCAAGAAGAGCCTTCGATAAGGCTTCAGGAGACGTAAAGTGTCTTGGAACTTTACTCACTCGAAGGTTTCGGCGAGGGTCGGCAGGGTTACTCCTTCCCCATTCGCCACCAACAAAAAACCAACTGTTCTTCCACCTCTTGTTCGAGGTAGGGAAACCCTAGATAAAACCTTTTTTCTTCTCATCGCTCGAGACCTCCACTTGTCCCGGATTGGATACACCTTCAGGGATCCAATTTTCCACAGGGGTTGATTGAAGGTAATAAGTACCTCCGTGACCGGACTATCGCAAAATGTAGAATTGACAGATTTCGCGAGGTGTTGGCGACCATCGACCTATTGACTTCCACATCACACACAAGGCCATCAAAATCCTGTAGCTGTTCGGTGAAAGCTGAGCAGGAGCGAGCATTGCATCAGCCAGAAATCTGGCTATAAACGGCTGAAGTGGGAGAGTCACCCCACAGCCCAACATTGACTCGTAGATGGCAACGGCGTTGCTCGACGGATTCCACGCAGCCCGCTCGCCAGAAAGGATAAGGACAACCGTATCCAAAATATCGTATCTCCTCTTGTATTTAATAATTTCTTGCTCGTCGACCACATTTACTTCAGTGTCGAAGAGCTTGGGCGATCG